>JAGDQP010009321.1:0-47693 GCA_022664845.1 Lepisma saccharinum | reverse complement strand
GATTTTGACTTTACACCCACGCCCACACTGAAAATCTCAGCGTACGTACTGTATGTGTCTAGGACGGCGCTAAAACGGAAGAAATGAACGATTAGAGTATTGTTTGCTTGATGTTTTCACGTCGAGTGAACTAAATAAATTGTTCGTGACAGTATTGTCCACATACTTTGTAATCACAAACATTTCAAACAATACTTTCACCAATCTTTAGAATGCACGTTTCAAACAGATTGAAATCTGATTTCTCAATTTGCAGTTAGTACAAACAAAAGCATCGGAGAGAGGGCGCTAGGACCAAGTAAAGTAAACAATGGCATATTGAAATCAAGAGGAAAAAGACGTATTAACAACACTACTCTACAAAATGAACAAAATTGTTACCTGAAAGTTCGTAGTGGTGCGCTTGCGATAATTTCTAGTAGTTTTTATTTTCAAATAATATAAACTATTACCTTACAATTATTTCCGTGGCAACATTTTATTTACAAAATTAAAAAAAAAAAAATGTTTGTATAACTTGTCGCCATATTGTTGTTGGCCTAAGCTATATATTTCTTTGTATGCATTCATATAATGCCTAAAGATTATAGATATTGAAATTATCCCATACATTAAAGTGACTATTGCTATGGTGTGTGGGATATGTTAATCCCTCAAATTCTCGACAGTACCCCAACTTTAAAACTTTTGAGCTAAAAATAATCTATAGAAACCGTCCAAAACTTAAGTCGAAAGTAGTCCCAATTACGACTTAATCTCCCACCCCAATGAAAATGCTGCCGGAATCCCTGTGACATTCTCATTTCTTTGTAGATTCCTTCGCAAAGATATTCAAAAGAGGGAATGTTTCTTATCTATGAAAAGGTCTTTCAGTTGTGCTAAGCGAAAATACACTGTACATAAACTCCATTCAACTCTATTTTGAGAAAATGGACAAAAATGCGTTTCATCTGTAATTTTAGTTTAAATAATGGCGATGTATTTACAACATCTCAGATCACGATAACTTTACATAATCATCAAGACAACATTAATTTCGTATTCACAGGGTAAAGGAAGACCAGAAAGTCCATGTTTTGTCGACACCTCAAATTTGACAAAAATTCGAATGAAAGGGTTTTTTGCTTATCACGGCAAAATCTTTCAAAAACCTTTATTTCTGAATGCAGAAGCTACCGTGAAAATTTATTATGATTCCACGAGGAAACTTACGTAAAGTTAATCCTGTGGGGGGAAGGGGGCTACTTCTATTTCTAATTACCAGACACACTACCAGATGGCAAAATATTTACTGCAAGGAGTGGACTGAAATTAATGATGGATTAACAGATTTACGGGAAAGACTGATCTTTAAGAAAGAAGATTTCTCACATGCCGAGTGAAATCGTATTCTATTATGTACTGAAAGTGTAGTGAAATATACGTAATTAACGTATTTAAATGTTAAATAACATAGGTTTACTGATAATAATACAAAAAAAAATCCAAATAAATAATAAAATGCTACCTCTGCAAATAAATTAGGAAAAATGATTTAAAAGTAATTTCACTTGTAACTGAAAGAAAATATTTTAATGGAAAAAGCTACCTTGTCCATCTAGTGTCGTTTTGGGAAGTTGCGTTTATGCATAATTAAAATCAAATATAAAAAAAAAGAAAAGAAAGAAATTCAATATAAATCTTGTCGATTAAGTTAGAATTCAAGATTAAAGTAATTTATGGAACGGAGATAAAATTTATGGATATTTCATAGTCCAAAGTAATTAAAAATGTGATTCTTACAGTGTGAACTGGATCTACTTGTCAGGGGAGAGTAAATACCTTTCCCGCAACGCACGAGCTTTGGGGCACAAATGTCCTGAGACAGTATTAGCCTAATAAAGGGCTCACCAACTGACAGTTGCGGTGGAAGGGATGGGGAAGATCCTGTTAGTTATGCTACTAATACTTCTAATGTTCTGTTAGGAAAGGATTTTTGAAAGTTGTACCACAATTTATGTGTTTATTTATTCAGTTTATGGATTTACGGCCTAAGTTATGTGCAGTGTTTGAGTGATGTTGTCCCTCAGCGAGCAGTTCTTGGGGATAAACGGATGAGAAAAGTAGTGACACTCCACAAAAGTTTATTCAGAATGGTCAGTAGCAGGATTCGAACCTACATGCCTCGCCTGTGGTGATTTAAAGTCGGCAACGTTAGTTACCATGTATCTGGGTGGTTTGCGGCGAAAAGTACTTGAAGACCCTACATACATTACGTCTTCCCCTGTGGCATACTGCAAAGAACAGGGAATGAATTTAGGTCTACTCTATTTTAAAATATGCGAGTTGCATCCAGTGTGTCGGGAAGAATCATGTGACATATAACAATGCCACTTGCATGCTTTTAAATGCAGTAGCTATTTACAGGCGTAATTTCGCACTGTGTGTGTTCCCAAATACCAGGGCGTAGATAAAATGTTTTAGTTTTCATAATGCAGGCACTAACTGTAGCAAAATTGGTATAAACATTATTCTACATAATAGAAATATACTGTGCATGGACCAGTCCCGACATGTTCCACTTGCTAGTGTTGCCAACCTATTTTCTATAAAATTGATATTTTCCAAATTGCTTCCATTATGTTAGACGTAGCAGCACTAAACTTGGCATAAATAATATTCGGCACAACAGAAATATACTGTAAGTGCCCCGTCCGGAAGTAACCCATTATCAATGTTGCCAACTCAGATCCAAAAATATATTTTATGAAGCACAAGGTGTAGAGATGTGATTGTGGTATCGTTGAAGATGTCTAGGCTTAACTAGCTCAGCCGGAACCGTCATGATCAGGGGGTGTAGTTGTCAGTGTTGCCAACCAATTTTATAGTAAATGAATACTTGTGAGCCTGAAATTCTTATAAAGGAACCGGAGCGTCCGTGATGGTTATTAGAATCGGAGCGCTAACTTGTTTGAATCACAGCGAGTGGGTACACTTTCTGATTCCAACAAACCTTATAATAATGCAATATCAAACTAATATCCGATCGGTGTTGACACACATTGTTCAAATTTCGGAATAAGAAAATATGTTTCCACCGGCCATTTTCTTTTGAGTCGAGTGTACAAATTTTCTACATTTTATTGTAATTAGTCAGGGTAGCGATTTTGGTAGCCTATCAACAAAGTAAAAGCGTTGTAGGGGGGTGGAAATAGAAGCGAGTCGTTTCGATGATAACCAATAACTTTAAGTAACGAAACTACGATAAGCGTAGGGTCTACTAAATTCGTCACTTTTCTTCCTATATATTGAAGTTGTTCGATGCAAATAAAAAATAATGCCATGGAGATTATTAGTAATACGTTGAAATCAAAAACATGGACAGGAAGGGGTGAGTGCAAAAACCACACACGTCCATTTTTGGGCCATTTTGATTTTTTTTGTACATTCTTATAGAGAAAAATTAGCTCTACAAGATCGTGTAAAAATAACTAATGTTACACGTTGCAAACCAAATTCTGTGACTGGAAAAGTGGTATGCTATTTTATATTTGATGCGAAAACAGCATACGCTCAGAACGTGTGTTGTTTTTAGCACAAAATACTTGGTATCAAATTCTCTGTTTGTGTATCGCGATGTACTGGTGACTTCTTGCTGAAGAATACACTACACATCACTAGATAGGAATCTTAAAGCAAGTTCATTCTCTATGAACGATTTTATGGCTATATCAAGGATTTTTATTCCGAACTGGCAGTTACAAGGAAGTAAAATAAATAAAAATAAGTAAATAGAAAGTACGTATTTAGATAACGAATTATATAATGACGATCTACTTGAGCTCCAGAAAGCACATAGTACCCCCCTCCCAGTAGCACACATACGTTGAAAACACGTGGATTAAACGTTAGTACCGAAACGTTATTTTAACGCTGTAAACGTACTGAAATGTCTGTCTGCCTGTTCAACAATTTATTCGACGTTGAATAATAGTTGAGAAGAAACTAGTCGTAATCAAGAAGCGAGTTCAGTTGTCTACAACAGAGCATTGTTGCTGTCTGTTGGTATACACATTTAGTTGCATTTTGCCCGTTGCTTTCATCATGATATACAATATTAACTTACCAACAGTAAATAATCCAAGTGTCTGCAGAAGGATTTGAAGCTGGAACGTTCCGTACTCGTCATTGGTAGCTCGACACGTTACCCCTGGACCAAGAAGTTACTTATACTACTCTTTTACGGTATCTATTAGAAAAGTCAGTCTTGAAGCGTCTTTCATCATCATGTAAGAATAAGAATAAAGAATATTTTCCTTTTTTCTTTGTTAAGTGCATTTGTCCTTATTTAACACTATTAAATATGCATCTATGAATAAGTGTAATATGCCGCCTTAGAAAAACGTATATAAAGCGAAATTTATGTCATTGTTGAAAACATTTCACATTAACGCCCTATTAACGAAACTGAATGTTCGTTGAAATCTAGTTTAAAATTCAATATGTTTTCAACATGCTAATGCTAACATGAGAAACGTAGTTAATTTTATTCTATTCGCTTTTGTGCACAATTTTTATGCAATTAGCTTGAGAAAATGATCTAGGGTGCAGTTCAATATAATAGTTTAAAAACACGTCATATTAACGTTCTATCAACAAAATAAAATTTTCGTTGGAAAATAGATCGAAATTCAACGTGTTTTCAACATGCAAAAGAGAACACAAAATAATAATTAATGGCATTCAATTTAGCTTTTAATTACAAATTTTTATTCCATTAAATTAGAAAGAATCCCATGAAACAAAATCTATAAGATGGTTGAAAATAATAGTTGAACCCACGTTGAATTAACGTATTTTCAACAATAACAAAGTCTTTGTTGAAATATGAGTTAAAATTAAACGTACTTTTATTAAACCAATAAAGTTTAATCAACGAGCTAAATAAAAAAAAATAACGTTTAAAACACTTTTGTGTGCTACTATAGTACGTTGTTTCGGAACATCTAACAGTGACGTATGTGAAACAAGCAACTATGTGCAATAAACCTGTCACTATGAAGAAAGTTCGAGATGTAGAAAAGTTTCTGCCTTTTATCCATTCGGGATATCAAAAACCTATAACACAAATGATGACCTATGGGAAGTATATGAAGAATCGCTAGGAAGTACACGGTGTCCCAAAATTCTTTCACTGATTACAAACATTCATAAGACATAAAATATGACACATTGACACAAAAACCTGAATATGTTACATGCAATTCAAGATAAAAAGTATTTGCCTATGCGTCATATTTTATGTCACACGGACACTCTGTATTATGAATGTTTGTAATCAGGGAAAGAATTCTGTGACACCCTGTATTATAACTAATTCAGAGGGAGTGTTTGCTTATCACTATTTTAGCGTTCATTGTAGTACTGTGAACATTGGTGACAGTCTCGTTCTTATGTACTACTTGCCATTTGAACCTCTGAGTTCATTAACATTATTGTAAGAAGAAAAAAATCCACAAGACTGCGTTTTTCTAACTTGAAATATTAGAGTTCCGTGCAAAAACAACATATGTCCACAATATTTATTCAAGTACTCCAACAAACAGAATTTGATTACAATTTTTTTTCTCTCTCTCTTTAGGATAGCATGCACAGTCACTAACACAAAGAACTTAGGTAAGTTCCAACATGTAATTTTGAAAACAGTTTTTTTAGTTTTTCCTGAAAAATCTGTGTTTATGGACGTGTGTTTTTTTTTATACTCACCCCTTCAATTCTTCAAAAGCCTAAAATCAAAAATAAACTTTCATAACTCACTATTAGAAGCTGATGATAAAACTCATTACACTTCTTTTACATATTAATTACACAGCTTTTGCGGAACTACTAAAGGATTCCATGCGTACAATAAATGTTTTTAAAAAATGAATACGAGTATTTTATTAGCGAGTGATTGGAGTTACTTCTGAAGATACTAATGTATATTAGTACCAGCATACTGATAGATCGATCTTTTTTTTCCCTCTTCTCTTTTCTACCACACCTCAACAGTCTAGGAGAGAGGCAATGTTTTTATCAGACAAACCTCGCTCCGAAAGCAGAGGGGAATATCTCTACTTGTGTGGGAATGTTTTATCTTATCTTCTCGGGGGCATATTAAACAATGGGTTTTGTATGTTCTTTGCCAGTCCTGAACAACTTTTCCGCAAAAGGGTGGGGATATTTTTCGTGTTCTGCAGACTGGTACCGTTATCTGGTCACAAGGGAGGGACTCTCCGGCAGTATTTTCACTTTAGAGGGGTGTAAAGTCAAAATTCAGAGGGGGGTGGTGTGTAAGTGGTGTTTTGCACGGTTTCTATCGATTTTTAACCATACAAATTTTAAAGCTGGGAGTGTTTTTGAGACCCCACTGCCAGTCACCACCCTGTACATATAAAAATTCTGACTATAATCAGTACAGAGGAAGTTCAAATTTATTACTCCAATGCGTCAACTATCGTGCACGAAGCCACGATCTGTCGGCAAAACAGAAAGCAATGATTACGTAGAAATAAAAATGAAGTCAATAATATAAAATATTACTACTATAATTTCTTTGCCTAATTTGAGCAATCATCGATAATTTGAACTTTCTTTTTGGTACTAAAAATAGACCACACTGACCAAATTTGGAAGGTCGGAAATAACCTAGTCCAGTAGATGGCGCTGCACAAAGAGCAAAAGACTTGTCAAGTGCAAATTCCACCTTATTTACAAAGGAAATTAAACGCATTAGCGTTATTTTCTGAATATTTGTTCTGCTCTGTTATGTGTCAAAAATTTGGGATTTTGCGTTGTAACTTATAACACTTAGGAAGTACTTTAAATATTTCGGATACATTCTTTCGCCTATAACTACTTATTCCACTCTACTGAAACAATGATAAATTACGTTACTCGTTAATGTAAATTTGATTTATTTTATATTCCACTCCTTACGTAAGATTGATTTATCCTGAAATTGATTCGTTCCAAACTTCTGAGCATAAAATTCTCGTAGGTGCTACTCAAACACAAACTCAGTTTAACAAAACAAAAACAAACAAATTTAGAGAAAGAGACAGAGAGAAGAAATCTCCTACGCATCGTAATGGCCAGCTACAATTAAGCTGATGACCTAACAGATAGCCTAAAACAAGTGCAAGGCTGAAAACTTGCTACAATCTTGCAGCAAACTTACTAGCTGAGAAATAACAAATTTGCTACAAACATTGCATACCAAACTTGCTACAAGTCTTGTTTTAGAAACGTTAGTAGGCCAACATCGGGATTATGACGTAAAAAGGTTTCTATTGTCTGCAGTGGGGTTCGAAGCCAGAATCTTCATATTTGTTTGCCACTCTAATCATTACTTCACGGTCCTTCTTCTGAGTAAAGTATATTTTACTAGTCCTTTTATGTTATACAAAGACATTTTCTGAATCCTGTATTAGAGCTACGAAGGAGCCTAATACATTGGTTTGTCACAAGCAAGTCACCTCAGGAGAATCATAATTCTCGAGACTTTACTGTTCGGGTCGATGCTATTTCACAAACAAACTGACTGCCTATTTCCCAGGTAGCACGCTAGTTTATACCAAGTTTGGACTAGCCTTGATTTTTCTTACAGTGATAAACAAAGAGTGATTTGTTTTTAAATTACTAGCTAGAGAGTAAAGGTTAAACACGAAATATTATTTTTTATAACAACTTCTCTTTGTTCATACTTATAAATATTTGCTTCTCTTTTCTGACCTTCGGTATCCGATACGTTCTTCAACATTGCTCCACAATACAAATGATATATATGTAATTAAAAGTAATATATAAATTGAAGATGCGTCGGTACCATAATTTATCGATACTTATTTGCAGGGCTCAAAAAATCCCGGGCGCTAGATCGCCATGGCGACTGGAAATGCTAGTCTGACACCTAGCTTTCTCTGACGGTAATATTCTTAATTTTTTAATTGACAATAGTTCTGATTTGTATGTGCTTACATGAATTAAAAATAAATTCGTTATTATACCTTCATTCGGTGTAACCTTCGAGGGATAGTCTCTACATAAGCAAGCTTGTACTTTTTATACCAGTAACTATAAGAACAAAAGATGTAGGGCTATGCATCAAATAGCATTATTGTGGCGCCTGGTTTTCAGAACTATCGCCCTAGGTGAGAATGTAGTTTTTCGAGCCCTGCTTATTTCTAACCTTTGATATTAGATACCTTTTTCATAATGTCCTTCAGTGTATGGACCAATGTATCATAATACAAGGCCAAAGAACGCAACATGGCATCGACCCGAACAGTAAAGTATACACATCATTACGATTTTCTTGTGGAGGCTCGCTTGTAAAAAATCAACGAAGCAGGCTTCATAGCTCTACAAGAAGATCAATAAGCTTTCTCAGTTTCGATTTTTCAGCCTATATCCGTGCATTTACTTCAGAAACTGTCGTCGTAACATAAAGTAGAATAGTCAGGAGC
Organism: Lepisma saccharinum; assembly: GCA_022664845.1. NCBI lineage: Eukaryota > Metazoa > Arthropoda > Insecta > Zygentoma > Lepismatidae > Lepisma > Lepisma saccharinum. The sequence goes on along the minus strand of JAGDQP010009321.1, from coordinate 39,207 downwards.
AGCGCAATAGAGCAGTGTGTTGATTTTTTTTCGTGAGATGCTTGATGTTTAAAAAGACAGATTTGTAGTAAGTTTGGCGTGAAAGGTTGCTAGCAACTTTGCCCCCTATCAACTAGGAAGTTTGCTGCAAGGTGGTAGCATTTTTTTTTTTGCAAATTTGCAATGCCAAATTTCGTAGCATGTTTGCAGGTTTGCAATGCCAAACTTTGTAGCATGTTTGGAGGTTTGCAATGCGAAACTTTGTGGCATGTTTTCAGATTTGCAATGCCAAATTTCGTAGCATGTTTTCAGATTTGCAATGCCAAACTTTGTCGCATGTTTGTAGGTTTCCAATGCCAAACTTCGTGCAAACTTGCAATTTCAAACCTCGTACAAACTTGCTGCAAGGCTATGTACTATATGGGCTATATCTATTTATGTCCCCGTCCTCAGAATATCAATATGAATAGATATTTCGTTTTTTCTTTTCTTTTCTTTTTGCGTACATGGGCTCCGTTTTACTAATAGCGGATCAAACTGTTTTCAACTGTTGTACAATTAATAATTGGGTGTCAGCGCTTAGAATTAGTGGAACGGTAAATTATGCCTTGGAAACCCTTTCAAACTACTAATCCAACAAATTTCTGTACGCACGCCGGGATTTGAAGCACGATCTTCAGAATATCACAATTCAGAAAACTGCATATCTATTTTTTATTTATTTCGTAATGAGATTTTGGGCCAAGACGTACCCACGACTATACTGCGTATCGCCTTATGTGACTTCGTTTTCTCGTTGGATGGTGCTGTAGGAGTGTACAAACAGTACCGTATGTGTGCAAGAACAAGACTTCCATATAAACCACTATTTTTTGCATATGTCTTATGACTTCAATTAACGATAATTATAACAATTTTAAGGGATAATAAATTGAACGACTGCTTCTTAGTTTTGTGTTACGCGGTTTTACTTGAGAAAAAGTGACACACAGGAATTATGACAGGCAGCGCCATCTTGTCACCTACGATAGGGTGACTAGAAATTTGTTGTAAAAAATTCAGATCAATTGCTACGTATAAAGCAGTCAGAAATCTAGCCCTCGTGGTTCAGTAGCTAACGTCGCGGACTTGGGGTCAATTGGTAGGTACGCGGTCGACCAACCCCAGTTAGGTTTTCCAAGTTTTCCCTAAATTTAACCAGGCGAATGTCGGGATGGTACCTTAAATAAGACCCTGACTAATACCTTCCCCATCCTCTACCTACCTCATCCGGCCTGAGCCAAGGATTTCAAGAGGCCTTAAATAATTCAAAAGCAGATAGAAAATTAAAAAAAAAAGTTTTTATATTCTGTCCCTGTACCTTCTGAGAAGTTCAAAATGTAAAACAGAAAGTTCAGCTGTTGTTATCTCCTCCCTTTGAACTTTTCACAAAAAATTCATTCCGAAGCTGTTCCGACTTTCCTTATTGATTCGATAATTGTAAGCTGATGTTTTCATTTCTTAACGTTCTTCTACCCTACGTCATAAACGAATCATCTTCCGTCATAGGAAGAGTTCACCTAACGTTGTTTGAAAAGTTACCAGATTCTACAATAATCACTAGAACAAAAATTGATATATTTCCACAGTAGCTCGAGGTGATCTGGTGATATTGACACTTTAGCTTCGCATATAAAAATGCCCTTGGAAGTCCAGTAGCTGCATGTTTCCTTTCACTAGATTAGATGATCTTTTACTGTTAAGTACATTTCTTGTGTATAATGTATTCTTAATTAGGAAATTCACATTGTTTACTAGTTATACAGATAAAGAAAAGAGTATAATTCAAGATATTTTCGGATAAAGAAGATTATAGAGCGTCTGATCCTTTAAAAGAGTGTAACTCTTAAAAATAGTATATATGCTACCACATCTACGTCTGGGTGGGACAGGGTCACAAATAGGGTGTCCTGGTTTCAACTCTGTTCACTACACTGGGGCGCAGAAAGTGCATCCTATCCTCTCTTGTGGAATTCTGCAGAGCAACTGTTGGACGTTTTTTACATTATTTTCTTTAGTTCACAATGGTTCGTGGTGTCCTCAAATCTGCCAAATTAATTTAACTAATTTCTCGATGTCATACAGTGATGAAATTTTGCACAGCGACGTAAGTCGGGTGACAATACAATAGTCTATTCTTAATTTCAGATATGTCTATATTTTAAAAGCATATTTTAATATATATATTTTCTAATATTGACTTCATTATCCTAAATTAAATATTAGCCCACAACGATGTAGAGTTTTGACTGGTTGCAGAACACTTTAGGATTTGGGTCACAAAATATTTTGCTTTAGGAAATTATCCGAACAGCAAAATAACACGAAAATAAATAATTTAAAAATGTCCCTAAAGGCATTTTTTTCTTATTTATTTTTTATGTAGAAAATAATCTTGCTTGTGCACGACAAAAAGTAAAGCATCGGGCATGTCTTTTGAAGAATTTATGAAGTGACTGTATATGAGAGAGCGCGCCCAATGCTTTTATTTTTAGTCATGCATAAACAAATTTTTTTTTTTACTTTTTAGTAGGAATTGTTTAAGAAATGTTTGTCTTTAAAAAGTTTTTTCTTTTTTTTTTCTCTCTACTGCTTCTCCCAATTTTGTGTTTACTATTTGCCTTATTTACTGTTATAGAACGAACTGTATCCCTTACAACAACCTGACCCATTACCCTTATAAGGGTGAAAATATTATGCTTTAGAACACAAGTATGATTGACACTGATGTTGGCAGGAAATAGTTTTAACATGACCTTAATTAATACATATATCACCCATATTGTAAAAGGAGGAAGTAAGTAAGTACATTAGCATTAAAATGACATGCGGGTATATTACGTATTGATCGTAAAGTTTTGTGACTGAGTGTGCGTGTGTGTTCACTAAACAATGAATGGCAATGCTTGCTTGTATTTATTCAATAACAGTGTTTTCCGTCAAGTTCAACCAAGGTCATTTCCCTCTCCTCCAACTGGCTCTGTATTACACAGTGATAATTTTATTCTTCTTTCTTTCATGCATCGGCCTCCGTGGCGCAATCGGCTAGCGCGTTCGGCTGTTAACCGAAAGGTTGGTGGTTCAAGCCCACCCGGGGGCGTTGTTTTTCTTTCCTTCTTCAATCTTTTCCACAGTGATTTGAAGTCAATGTTACCAAAGATTCTAACTTAATTTAGTCGTTTCAAAACGTAATTTAGCTTCTAAAATTCTTTACAACAAAAGCAGGTTAGTACTGTTCGTTTCTTCTGTACGTTGAAGCTATCGAAACCGTTCAACTTGTGACGGGTCTAATTTTCCTAACTAGTATTAACAAAAAACTAGGCTTGGAATAAATCTAGTTCAGGAAGCGCGATCAAATTAATTTACCTAAATCTAATGTTATCATCTATCCTTAATTTCCCTAAACTAACCTAATCTAATAAATTGAAGAGAGAGAGAGAGAAAAAGAAATGAAACTCTATCAGAAAGTTGTGTATGCAGGGATCGTGCTTACCATAATCTGGAGCAGAGCCCAAATCGTAAACAGACAAATCTGAGCATCAGAAGATTATGCGTTAACGATATTGTTTGAAAGCCTATTTCGTCATCGCAAGAACAGTTTTGCATTATTATTGGCTTTTAAAATAGAAAACTACCTTAAAAATAAAATGCAATATTATTTTCAACGTTTTTATAGTTTTCCACCACCAAGGCTAACGCCACCTAATCGTAATTTGAATTTGACTATCGTCTTGAGGAATTTTTCGCTCAGGGCAGGATAGGGGAGAGTAGAAAGTAGGGTGACCAGACATATTCTTTTTAAGAATATTATACTCTTTTAGAGGTTCAAGTACTCTACACTCTTTTCTATTCGAAAATATCTCTAATTATATATTCTTTTCTTCATCTTTATAACTTTTAACATGTTTTGTAGTTGAATGTCTTGCAAATTTCTAAATTCCAACATCGTCCAATTTAATGACTGAAAGAGTGCATGCACTCTCCGGTGCATTTTTGAATGTAAAGCTAATATGTTAATATTCCCAGATCGCTTGAACTGGTACGGCAGTGATTTTTGTATCATCTTCTAACTTCTCGAAAAGCGTGAGTTGAATTCTGCCTATGACGGGAGATAATTGAATTATGACGTAGGCTAGAATAATGCAAAAGAAATAAAAGCAACACCTTACAGTAATCAAATCAATATTATTTCCCATGAAAAATTGAATGGGAGAAGAATATAACAAAAATTTGTATTCTACATTTTGAACTTCCTAGGAGTCACACAGACAGAATATAAAAAGTTATTTTTAATTTTGTGCCTGCTTTTAAATTAATTTAAAGCCTTCTGGCATCTTTGGTTCAGGCCGGATTGGGGTAGGTCGAGACTGGAGAAAATGTCGACCAGGGCTTTACTTAAGATACCATTCAAGTGGTGAAACTGAGGGATGCCCTGGAAGACTTGTTAGGATAGTCCGTCGCGGGGTTCAAAATCGCGTACCAACTCATTGCTCATCCGAAGTCCGCCACATCACTGACTGGACTACGAGGGCTGGGTTTCTGCCTGTTTTATAGATAACAATTACCAGCGTTTAACCTTGCTTTCATATGTTTTATGCTTGTATGATCGCCTTACAGTAGCCGTATACTATTTTTTGTCAACAAATTTCTGGTCACCCTAAGAAAGTGTCGTAAGAGAGTCAGCCAGAATCTAGTTTGAAGGCACCATCCCCGGTATTAGCATGGCATAACAGGAAGAAAACAGTGCAAAAATCTCAGTCAGGTTAGCCACGCCGCGCCACTGGATTGGACCCAAGAAATTCTAAATGTGAAGTCATGAGGAATAGGATGTTTCTTCTAATGGAATTTTCACAGAATCTGAAAAATGTCCAGTCAAAGTGGACGAACTTTTCTTATGGTTCAAAATTTAAGGAAACAAGACGAATATAACTAACATCCGCGGATGTTGAACCACGACAATAAGAAGCTTTAAAACAGGGAGGTATAGTAGACACTCTTTAATCCGGCATTCTGTAATCTGGCACCGATTGAATCACTCACGTTCGGCCGTTTGTTGACGTCATATCAGAGACTATTCTAAGTAGTAACGCTCATGTGTATTTTTTATGCCATAGAGAAGCTTCTTACACGTACAACATGTTTTAAATATCATTGCACTGTACTGTATTAATTTTTCTTTGGTATTCCCGTTAAAACTATATTGACGTTCGATCAAACAAAACAGCAAATCCGGCACAGCCGTGGTTCCGAACCTGTCGGATTAAAGAGCACCTGATGTATTTAGGTGCTATAAACTTTGAAAATATTCAGGAAAGTAGACGCTGAAATTGAAAATGGAGACATAATAAACTTCAACAAATAAGCGCTAAAATTACAGAAGGGACAAATGCAAGTTGAGCACGCAAAACTTTGATAAGGTCAGAAAAAAAGTTTTTTTTTTCTTTGGGGGGGAGGGGGCGGGAATGCCGCTTAGTATATATTTTATCAGAAACTTGCGAATAAAAATGAAAATGAAGCAGTTAAAGATGCAGAGGTGTCCTGTCTGGAGGCAAGTCTATGATCCAAAGGTCCATGGGCAAGGTGAACTGATGGTGATTTGCCATTGTATTCCATCGGATGGAGATGTTGGCCTAAGGATGAAACCTACAGTTTAAATTGAGCTCCAACCGATTGTGTCGCTACCGAGATTCCAATCCGGTACTCCTTGCTTAGTAAACAGGAACCATTAGAAAGACATTTTATACTGAACAGATATAAAGTGAGTCAATGGGTTGCGTTTTAAGCGTGAGTCGATGAGGTAGCTCGGAGGTGACTGGACGGTGATATCTTCCAAGTAGGTATTTAAACGGCAAAAAGACATCCGTCAAATATATGGATTTATGACAGCTGACCACGTGGCGGGATATGCAAGTGGCCCATCGTTGGTTAAGAGGCAGTGCTTACGTGGACGGCATCATGGCGGACTGCAGCAAGTGGCCCGACTGCTAGAGCCAGCTCATTTGCCAACACAGACCCTAACCCTAAAAGTAGCGCCACCTTACCCCAGCGCCATCTACGAGCCATGTTGGCACTTACCTGACGAGACGAGAGAGAAAAGTCAACGAATCTCTAACACAAGATACAATCAGTCACCACAGTATCGAATTCAAGCTTTTACTTCAGAAACAGTCTCCGTAACATAAAAGGAACAGTAAAACATTAGTCACTCGGAAGATGCCTTCATAGCGTAATAGTTACAATGAAGGACTACATATCGGTGGGGACACAAGTTGTTTGGAACCGTCCTTACTAGCTTGCTAGCTCGTTTAGGACGTAAATTACAATTTGCAACAGATTGAACACATTTTGAAAAATTAAATTATTTATTCAACTATAGTTCTTAACCTAGTCATGCATATTTATTAAGTATTGAAATGACCAGCTTCTAAAGGTTGAAGCGTATAAAACACTTAATGCAGAGTCATTCGTTTAACACTAGTGAAGGGAATTTGCGTGTGAAGTGCATCTTATCTGGGAAAGTTCTGAAATAAGGAACGTTTTTCTTTTCTTATCTTAGACTCTGATATTGAACTTCAGTGTCCCTATTGTCATCTTCAGTAGGAGAATTCTCACTGTTCTAGATATATTGTCACGGTTCAACATCTCTTGATTTTTTTCTTCTGTTTCAAAATAAGCTCAGGAGAGTTCATGGCGATAAACCTTTACCAAGGAAAATTTTTTTTTTTTTTTTACATACTTCCAATAAAGATCTAATCTGTAACTGATCCATAGAGTGTATCATGGAAGGTGCTAGAGTGGAAAAATTGACTGTTTAAAACTGTCTTTTACCACAATTTAGGACAATGACATGGATTTCAATGTTGATAAAAAAGACTGTGATTTGGTCCGATGTCTGATATCACTACTGCTTCAGTGATAAAGTTTAAGATAAACAAGCTTACGTACTCAAAATGCACGAAAACTCAAGGACAACTGTGTTTGATTATAATCTATACTTCGCACTACTCTTTCCTGCCCTGCACACATGTTCCAATCGGTAACGTCGCGAATGGGGCAAAGTGGTTCAAGCTCCACTGTCGGTCATAATAATGAGAATATTCATAATTTCCCTCCGTTTCACCAGTCGAATGCCAGAATGGTGACCATGAACAAACTGACGGCTGGCCGAAGGCGACCCCCGCCGCCTCGATTCGGCGGTGCCCCGTCGGAATTAGACTAACGGAATTAATCTCTCTCTGCCGCCGTGTCGGATATTCGCGGTCGGTCCACCGGTGGACATTGACGGATAGCCGCTGTCCTCTGGCGGATACCCGGTGGATAGACGGCGAATATCCGACACGGCGGCTGTCCGCTAATGTCCACCGACGGCGAAGGCGACAAATTGCTCATGGGGGTACCTCAACGCAAGCCCTGTACGCTATCTTTCCTATCTCCTTCCCCGGAAGATCGGTCGCTGGTGGACGCCATTCCTCAGAGGTGCTTAGGGCAAAATTTTCAGTCTAACCCACAATAAAAATAAACATATGTAATCACATTGGACGTTTCAAGAATAAAAGGGAATATTGCAAGAGTAAGTTCCCTTTAGTACGTACGAGGATAACAATAGTGTTCATCTTTGTTTCAAAGATCCTTAATGTCCAAAGTTACTATGTCGTCGTCATAAATGATGCAATATTGCGACCTTGTACAATGACATGAGGCAGTATTACATTTGAAGGTATTATGGTAATGTTTATGTTTGATGAGTGCAGGTCTTAGATGATTCATATGCCTATCGACAGCTTATCGTCAATGGTGTCCCAGACTCCCAACAAGATATCATTTTTTTTTTTAGAATTATTATAATGTTTGTGATTTTTAAGTATTTGATATACATTTCATACGCATATATACTTTGGACCCAGAAAGCCCGTGAACCCCTCCCAAAACATACTTCTAGGTACATACGTACCTGAGCAGAATGAAATGCTTTGTTGTCAAATCTTTTTTAAGGTCCACTGCTCAATCACAAACGTTCTCAATATAATCTTAAGGTATGACTTTGATTATGACTTGCTAATACAAGTCAACATAATTATTTGTGGAGATATTACGTCAGTCGTGACCATCCTGACCTAACTTCAGGCACCTCTAACTATGAAAATGCGCATCTTTTGACAAAGATGGATATACTGATAATCAATTTTCAGTTTTGCAGTATAGAGAAATCAGTTTTGAAATATTGCTGTGGTTTTCAAACCCCCTTAATCTGTATATATCAATCTATATCTCTCTCAGTTTAATTCCCTCTGATTAATTGTTACATCATGGGCACTACTTATAGTGATTCTGCCAGATCTCCCCTGTGGGGGCTGTCATCCCCAAATTCTCAAGCGCAACTCCTTATCTTTAAATTTTTACGGTAAAAAATTGATAGAAACCGTGCAAAACTTCACTTACACCCTGCCAATTTTGACTTTACCCCCCAAACCGAAAATTGTGTCGGAACCCCTGACATACCAGAACATTCTTGCACCTTTTAAGTTTCTTTTTTCTTTTCCAACCGTCACTCACATATAGCTATACTTTCTAGATAGCATCGGTCGAAAAATTCTATCACACACTCTGCAATTTCGAGTCCATACCCTTAGACTTACTTATAAGTACCGACCCTCATTGCCGAGCTACACTGAAATGCTCAAAGTAATTGACTACCTACCTAATAATATGTGGAACCACTCAAGCACGGTGAAGTGCAGCAACTCGAGGTGACAGGGACATGACAAGTCGCTGGTAGTCCACTGGAGGGATGTGCAGCCGTGCAATCTCGATTGCAATCCATAATTCGGTGGTTGTTGCAGGTGGAAGATCCTGGGCACGAATAGCCCGTTCGATGATATCCCACATGTACTCGATAGGGTTCATGTCCGGTGATCTAGGGGGCAAATCATACTTTGAAAGTCGCCAGGATGTTACTTAAACCAGTCGAACACCATTGCGGCCCGCTGAAATGGCGCATTGTTATCCTGGAAAATCCGATTGTTGGCAGGGTACACGAAGTCCATAAAGGGCTGGAGATGGTCACCAAACAAATGAACACAGCGCTGACTGATCAATGACCGATTCAAGCGGACCAGAGGACCCAAACCTTGCCAGGTAAATATGCCCCATCTCATGATGAAGCCACCGCAAGCTTACACAATGCCTTGTTGACAACTTGGGCCCATGACCTCATTGGGTCTGCGTCACACCCGGACCCTACCATCCGCGCGTTCTGTGTCACAATTGAAACCACGCTACACGTTGCCAGTCTTCCAAGGCCCAATTTACGTGTTCCCAAGCCTAGTGAGTCGCAACCACCGATGGGCAGCGATTAATAGCGGCACATGTGTCAGTCTTCGCCTGCGATACCCCATACAAAACAAATTGCGTTTCCCTGACCTCTTAGACGTCCTACATTGATTCATGTCGTCTGATCACGGACTGTTGCTTGTTTGTTTCCCTTGACGTGTCTGCCCAGACGCCACTGCGTTGTTCCTGATGGGTCGTAATGCCTCTAATGTGATACTTACGGTCCACTCTTGACACTGTGGAGCGAGTAAAGTTCGGAGTCCGGACAACTTCGGAGATCGTATGCCCCATTCGTCTAGTACCAACTATCATCCCACGCTGAAACGCCGATGATTCCCGTCGGGATGTCATCACCACTGTACATGACATTTTACTGCACTCACAGAAGTCAAATTGACCACATTGCAACTGCTTCGCGCCGTTCGACCGGCTCGCTGCGATGTTACCGCTCCGTCAACTAGTTTCCTTCCGCTATTCCATAACTTTTGGGGCTTCAGTGCACATCGATGCCTTACTTGCCACACAAGCCCCTCAAATGTTGAAAAATTCCGTCGAAAATATGTTTTAAAGGCTATGGAATAGACAAATCCATTATTTTTGGACACTTTCCCACCAAAAGATAATATAAACCACATCTCCAGAAAATGTAAACACTCCCATCCAACATGTCGTTACTGTTTTCACTGTAACATTAGATAACAACGACCCCGTGATGGGCAAGCATACGCAGTTTGAAGTACGGACACTGTCTGTAGAACAGTGGTTTTCAACATTTTAATACTCACGAACCAGCAAACTATATGGAAAAACTTTTACGGGCCGGAAAGATGCCAATAAGTTAGAGGTTTATTTGACGTTCGAAAGATTCCATCATATCTTTAGATTCTAGTTGTTTTGGAAAGGAAAAGTAAACTTTATTCTGAATTTCGATCTGTCAAAATCTGCAAAATAAGTGTTAAATAATTAAAAAGTATTAATTTGCGGAGGACCGGCACAATAGTTTCACGGATCAGTATTTGCAAACCACTGCACTGCTGCTGTAGAACCTTTTCAACTAAATTTTCCAAAGGTCAACCACGTATATTTATTTTACAGCTACATATGAAGTTTATGGGGACTAAGTACATTAATGAACAATATAAATAGCCATTTCTCTTTCGGAAAACGAGGAGCAAAACTCAGCTATTTAAGTAATATCATAAATATTTTCCGAACCGACAGCATTGCCATCTAGCGGATCTTGGATTATAGAGACTCCACACCACGCGTGGTGGCTACAACACGAACTACGTATACCCTCCTAAGTAAAACGGGAACTTTAAAATAAATATCTCTATTTGTTCAATATCTAATTCATTAGTTTTAATGATTTCCTCAGCTGTGAATGTTTTGTCGGTGGCCCAACAGAAATGTACATCCGGGCTGGAAGTGGCCTCTTGGTCCACCTATTGAGAAATATGTAATGAACAATTTTAAAGCAAAAAAATTAACAAATTGAAATAAAATAAAATTGTAAATAACCTTGCCTCATACTATCTCAGAAACCTAAACGTCCTTTCCAGAATTTCATCTAAATAAAGGCTCTAGTGTTTTGAACTGACACAATGAGAACAAAAAGCAAGTTAATAATTTAGTTAATTTATTTCTGAAATATGCAATTAAAATTAATAAAGTCCTTGTTATTAATAGATGTAATAGCTTTGGAATTTCGTATTCATTTGTAATGATTAATTATCCTTCTATCATTTTTTCTTTTCTGAGCATGGTTGAAAAAATTACCCTGATAGGAGTTATTAGATTTCATTGAAAAAAAATCTAGAACCAAAAGTCATAGTTGTTGAAATTGGTGCTGTGGAAGGCTTATGTACTGTCGGATTAACCTCCATCAGAAAATGGTTCAAGCGCTTCAATACAGGACAGACCATACTTTAACATCAATCACGTTCTGCAAAACCCGTGACCGTGGATCCAGAGCACATACGCCAAGCTATCGAAGCGAGTAACCAAACAACCATGTGCAGATTGTCGAGTGGGCTTGGTACTTCAAATGTCACTGTGCATCGAAAATTTGTCGAGCTTGGTTAGGTCAGCAGGTGCTGACGAGTGGCACCCGATGAGCTAACCGAGACACAAGCACTAAGACGGGTTGACATGTACCGTCAGCTGCTTGATCAGACGTTTGGTGACTTAGACATTAAGTGAATTGTAAGATGTGATGATAAATTGACCTTTTGCCGCAACCCAAATTGCAGAAACCAGTGGTTGAATAACGGTGGTCTTCCTGAGCCAGTGGTCGAACATAGAAGCTTCGAACACAAGGTGATAAGGTTTGTATGGTGGAAATTCGTGGGCATGATCCACTTTGAATTAGTTCCTGATGGTCGTACATTCAATGTTGATCTCTACTGGGTAGTGGCCACAACTCGATCGAATGTATGAAGTCCTGATTCAAAAGCACCAGGCTTTAGCTTTAGTCAACCGGAGAAGAACCTTCCTCCAGGAGGAAAACATTCCTACTCACACTGTCATTGTGACCCGCCAAAATATGCGAGAACTGGAGGTAATCGAACTTCTCCCTTGTTCAGCTTAATAACCAGACCTTGTGCCCAGCGACTACCAGTTTTTTCGTGGTTGATGGAACACTTCTCCGCAGCAGAACCATTTGGAACCTAAGCGAAATCGAAACGGAAGTCCCAAAGTTCTTTGCCACGAAGCCCGTTGATTGGTAACGAAGCGGAATTGAAAATTTGGCTGAAAGATTACTATAGAAGCTATAGAACATAATGAACGATACTTACAAGATTATATCTGTTTCTACTTCTACAAAACAAGCGTTTTAATTTGTGCTCATCATGAGGTCGTGAACTTAATGTAGCACCGTAGTAAGTGACATTTATTACAATACTAAATGTTTTGTTTTATTGCTCTGGGGCTTGCCATGCCATAATGAAAATATATGCCCTTCTATTCTTTTTCATCATTAATGTGTAGTTGGAGAGAAATAATGCAAGGAGTGTCATTGATTTAATATTTCCGTGCCACATTCTGAATGCCTGATGTGAAGGTCAGTTCCCTTGATAACGAACTTCTAAGGTTAACAATCTTTTCAGGTGTACTTGAAAAGTGTCAGGATAAATACTGCTGTCTTAATTTACACAATATACCAGCACAAGTCAAGTCTAATTAATGTTTTGTGATAGCGGAAAAGAAAAAAAATAATAACTAGTTCGTAATTTTGTATATAAGCTTGAGATCTATGAGGACCGAGATGTTGTTTTAACAGTTGTCTTCGTAGCACAATGATTCAAAGAATTCTTCTCTCATTATTAATACTGGTTGTGGCTCTGACCGCAAGAATTGAGGCGGATACTCCTGCTAACTGTATGTACGAGGATATACGTGGAGAATGGATATTTTATGAAGGACCAAGGGACGGTGATAGTCGTATTGACTGTGATTCTCCACTCGGTAAGTTCTAACGTTCTTTTTCTCGGTATTTCTCACACGATAACTGGGTAACTGGTCGCTATTTGCTCAACTGTATATCGGTAGCGATACCACTTTGATTGGCATTTGCTAAACCTACGCTATTTTTTTACGTCATTATTTGTCCGGATTTACCATCTCATTTGTGAGGAAGGCACCCCACTCATATTTCCACGCACACATTCAACAAATGCACACACACACACACAATGGAGCAAGTGGCATATTCCAAAAATGTAAGAGTTTTCAATAACATATATATTCCTGCAACACTACTGATGAGGAGTGACACTGGTGAATTTGTGTCACATCTGTGTACCTCAATATGTTATTTTCAACAAGCAAAAACAAATTTGAAAATGTCCGGGAAAATTGAACAATTTGGCTACAGCTAGAAACCCTGGAAAATCCTTTTCACTGTTTTCATACTAGCGATTAGGAATTTGAATATAATTTTAAGACCTTTAGGCAACTTTGGCTCAGGACTGATAGACGATAATGATGAGAGAAATTGGTAGACTGAATAAAGTGGTGGACAACCCCGATAAAACCCCCCCACACACGATGTTTGTCCACCATAAAACCCACATGGCATAAGCAGGGATCGAACCGGTAACCCCAAGCACCAGAGGTGAAGACTCTACCATTGAGCCACCGCGACCCAGTTTTGGTTTACGTAATAATAATAATAATTTTAGTAGCGTAAAATTGTAAATGCTATTTGTGATACTGACTGTCAATATTTCAACACCTTTCCTTTTCACGTAGTTAATTTGTCAAGTTACCGATATATCACATGACTTGCAACAAACATTTTAATTTATGTTCTCTATAGGCAATTACGGAAAGGAATTTATTACTTTCTTGGCATTGTTTCACCATTTTACGTCGTATATATTTTTGTCCAAGAAATCCATCTAAACATACTAACAAGTTACATTCGGAAATAGAAATAAGATCTACAGAGTTGCAATGCCATCTTCTGACACACTTAAATAACTAAAACATTTCTTTTTAAGGTAATACTTTCAACACTATGAAAGTTTCACTTTAACATGTCTCGGTATTACATTGATTTTAAGCTACAACAACTTCGTTTGTTATCATTACAGAAAAAATTGAAAAGAAAATCCATGTGAATCTGACTTATCCAGATTTAGCCATTGATGAGTATGGAAACAAAGGCAGATGGACTCTTATCTACAACCAAGGATTTGAAGTGACTGTGAACGGAAGAACATATTTTGCATTCTCTGCCTATGAAGTGGTATGTTCTGTAGAAACAGACATTCGTATGATAAATAGAATCCTTCAAGTGCAAAATTCGGGTTCATAATTGAAAGATTCAATTAGGGAAGGTATTAAGCCAGACAGACAATAAAGGCATGAATGCTATTTTCCTCGGAGCCATCTGAACTTGTGTGCAATCTGACCAGGGATTCCGCCAGGATTTTCAGTTTGGGGGATTGTTAAGTCAAATTTCGGAGGGTGTAAGTGGAGTTTTGCACGGTTTCTATCGAGTTTTGATCGTAAAAAATGTTAAAGTTGAGGTGTTGTCGATATTTTTCTTTGGGGGGGGGCAGACACCCCCACAGGCTGGCGGAATCACTGAATCTGACGTACCAGTATACTTGTAATCGGATGAGCTTTGGAGGCTACATAGTTCATCCGAAAAACAGCAGTAATACGTCAGATTGTAAACAGATGTCACACGGCTGCAACGAAATCATAACTACACCTTAATTGTCTGTGTGACTTATTCCCTTATTTCTGACTGGATTTCTAAATTAAATAACTTGTTTCTTAACAATACATTACGATTTAACTTGACAGTATTAAGAGTTTACAGTATAATCTTATTATACCGCTTTTGTCGCGGGGAATGCTTTACAATCCACTATAATTATAATTAAGTTTTTCGGTACCGTACTACATGTGAATCGAGTCCAATCTTGAATTATCCGAGCTCATAAATTTATTAAAAATCACATTACGTTTTATAGCACAGAACAGAATAAAAAGATGTTTCATTATTAAAACGTTCATTTATAATGGAATAAAATCTATATATGGTTATTTTGGCAAGAGTAACAAACTTTATCAGTATCGAAGTTCATAGTTTCAATAAAGTGAATCTTAGAAATTACGAGGATTGTTTAAAAAGTAATATCCATTTAAGTATCCCGCATGCGCAAACGAATTAATCTGTACAACCAAAGATCAGACAATCTCAGTGACTTCTTTGTCATACTCCGTGTGAGTTTTTCATTACGTTCATAACAGTTGTGTTTTTCTTTTTCTGTACTTACGAGTGTGTGTTTCAAATGAATAAGAAAAAAAAACTGGCACCAACTTACGTTAGTAGTTTTTTTTAGCTGTCCATGTTTACCATAAGGGAAGGAGGTGGGAGGGTAAGGATTTCCTCTCCGCTTTGAATTTCGCTACTTTACAAAAGTTTCTACGAGGTTCACGCAATAGAAATACGCTAGAGGCTATCTGCAATACGCTATTCACGCTGTGAAGTTAAAGTTTATGCTTTTCAATATACAGTAATATTGGCCAAACCTTCTTGTAAGTGATGCCAACTGAAAAATCCATATTTTACAGACAGTTTACTACTCGAGTTTGGCGACGAAGTGTCTAGATATCCACAGTGACTACGTGCAAAAATAGTCTAAGATAGATAGATATGAAATTAAAGGTCCGGGTTCCTCCACAAAGATATTGGACTCACTCGCAAAAAAAAGAAATCTGGATACGTGCCTGTTGAAACGAATATTTAGTTGTGAACGACTCTCGTATTTTCATGTGGTAAAATCAATATATTGAAACAGCTTTTTTTTTTTTTTTAAATTACACAAAAATTTTACCATATTTTTAATGTACTTTTCTTTTGTATTATTATTTCTCTCATAAACAGACTAATACGACAGTCATCAGTCATTGTAACGAGACTTTCAACGGATGGTCGCATGATGTTACTGTAAGGCATTGGGCTTGCTATTATGGACGAAAAGTAGAGGTTGTAGCTTCTAAGAAACAACCAGTTTTTCCTGAGAAAATGTTGGTAAGTTTGCTTTCTCTTTTTGTATCGTTTTGTTCTTGAGTGTATTTATATTACATAATTATGACTTTAGTATTAATAATATTAAGAAATGTTCAAATTGTGACCAATCTTAAAGAAAATACTAAAATATGGATTGCATTAAAAAAAATCAGTTTCTACCAGACATTTGAATCGGTGAGATAAAAAAAAAATCCATATTTTGGTCAAATTAAACTGAGATAGCCAAGTTATTCACTTGATCTATCTAATGGGCAAAAGAAGGGAAAATACGTTGCCTCAAGGCCTTAATTCAAGGGAAGTACGTAGGCCTATTTCTTTATAATTTTAAGGTCATGTCTTTCAATGCGATTGAAAGGAATCTTATCTTCCTTTGTATCATTTCTTTACAAATTCCAATGTTGAGATTAATATTCCAAATCTTACGCGCTATTTTTTTTTTGTCTTGTTCAAGTATTGGTCGTATGTTTAAAACGATTAAAAAAATACACACACGACAAAACTCTTAGAAAACACACAAATTCTGAAGAAGGTTTGTGGAATTTGTTCTTCAAGAAGCCACTACCTTGTATTCCAGTTCAGAAGGGATTTTAATTTGGAAAACTTTGGTACGATATTTTTTTTTCATATTGATAATCTCAGCATAAACGAAGCAGTGTCCTATACCTATAGCTTGAGAGAGAAATTCAATTCCCATCAGGGTTTACTGAACGGAGTGGTTCGGAGCACACTTCAACTAAAACTGTAGGTCCTGTCCTTGGAAGCTCACCACCTCGTTTAAAATGCTACTAAAAATCCAATGAATCAATAAGGGTGTAGCTAACAAAGGTGACATAGTTTTTTGCTCGACTTTGAAAACCACAACATGTCTAAAACCATTAAGGATCATTCCGTACTAAATCAACCAATTAAGAAATAATTTTAGACCTTAACTTTTACCAAATGTGTGATATTTGGTAATTTTGTTCTGTGCATCAATATGATCAAAAATACAAAATTTCATGTTTTCGTCACTTTTGATTTTTGAGTTGTAAATTGTTAAAAAATCGACTATTTTAAAATCGACTATTTTTTTGACCCGTTTTGAAACTTTTGAAAGTTCGAAACTCAAAAACTATTTATCTTAGACTGCTCAAACTTGCATTATTCCTTTCATAATGTTAAGAGCTGTAATTTGATATATTACTTGACTTTATTAGACCAATCTTTATTTTTAAAAAAAAAATAAAACAAAACATTTTTTTTGGAAAAACACAAAATCGAAATATTTAGTTTTCTTAAAAAAGAAAAAGTATGTTCAATATGCTAATGATAAAAATATATGTACCAAATTTCAAGATGGTATTTCAATGGGATCATGTTGAATTTTTTTTCTAACAGAATACACAACCACTTATGCATAGTGTGTATAAGAAGCTTAAATGACACTGCGCATAATGGCTTTATGGAAAGTAAATTTAATTGGTTAAAATGTGACATACAGTATCTTCATTTCAGTTCTATTGTACAACAAACAGAGCCGCCGTAGGTCAGTGGTAGAGCATTGGCGTAGCCTTCGGTAGGTCGTTGGTTCGATCCCAGCGGCCGACAATCCTGACTAAGGTTTTTCCAGGGTTTCCCTCAGTCACGCGAGGCAAATGCCGTGATGGTTGCTTCAACATAGGTCCCGGCCGACACCTTCCCGAATCCTCCCCTCTATCCCGGCCTCAGCCTAGATACCTAAATACCATAAAAACAATTTAATTCAATTGAAAACATTATTTTCAAACACACGTAATTTATATTCAACTAGTAAGGTCGTACTCCCAGTTTCGTAACTCTGAACTATTACCGGCAGTATTGTTGAAAGAAAATAATACAGTTTTCGACTCCTATGGAAGCAGCTATGATACTTTTCTTTTCTTTAGCTAGGTACTAAGAGTAACTCTACTGATTTTGTTACTGAAGGGTCGTGTATCATAGTAAAGGCAGTTGAAGGACTAAACGGAAAATCAGTAGAAAAATATAGACTTGAGAAGAGAGGCAAGGTAGGTCAGAGACTGCTGAACTTCTGCAAACAACACGCAATGGTTGTCGGAAACACATGGTTTAATAACCGTACAAGAAGCTATCCCTCTAACAAGCAAACATACTGATGGGGGCAGAAAGAACTTCTAAATTTCTTTTTTCCATCATTGTTAGAATGTCAAAATATGTGCACATGCAAATTTTGGCAACTCGAGCGCAATTACTTTGGGATATATTGATGATATAATAGTCAGATTCTTTGTTTCTGAAGAGTGAAGAAAAAACGTGTGAAAATACCTTTATATTTGTAAAATACTGAAGGAAATGGAAAGCAAGTACATAGTAATGGGTATGGGATTCAAGATGGTGGAAGGCGCTATTCACAAGGGGGGTATACTACACGACCGCCATCTTGAATCTTGATTGATTTCCTTGAATGGAAAGGGGGTCGTGTAATATGTCATTCTGGGCTAGAATTTTACGGGAAACACGTTTCTGAAGTCAGTTTTGCCGTAAATATATTATTGTGAGAGATAACGGTAATTTACATTAGTATGGGCTAATTATGCAATAGCCTGAAAACACCCATTTTGTTTTGAAATAATGAAGGAATGAATGAATGAAACCTAAGGAAGCTTCGAGTCACAGACCTGCTTCTAGATATAACACCCATTAGATTTGTCTACAACAGCGTGTGTGTGTGCTTGTGTCTGTGTGTATGTATGTGCATGAGAGAATGAGACACAGACACACACACAGACAGAGAGAGAGAGAGAGAGAGAGTAGGTACATAATATGGGCGAGAAGGTCAGGGTCAGTGATGTGCGGGTTTCCTGTAATTTGTGCAAGAACTGTAGAGACACCTGTCGGAAAGAAGGATGTAGAGACAAAATAAATGTTATCATTTCCAAGGTCGTGAATTTTGTTTTGTTCAACATTTTTTCAGTGGTTTCTACGAGAGTCTGCAGATAAAATAGGAATAGATATTTAAGAATCTTCACTAGCATATAATTGGTGTCTGGGAGTTCTATATAACAGGTACATATTTTTAATATTGACATTACATAGCTCATGTACAGCCCCCCAGAAATGTAACACATACATCTATCGTACAACTATTTGTTTTACCAGATACTTACCTGGAATGGGTTTCGATGTCTGTCTGGGCGTGAAATTTACGTAAAATGCATATAATTTTGCCAAAAATGATACTAATTTTACCCAAAAAAATCTAAATTTCGGAGAGGGGGGGGGGTCGGACTCGGATCTCCCCTCTAGATACATCCCTGTACTCCACATGTTTTCCGACATTGGCAATAACAAGTTTTGTGCTAGTAACTGCTTTCTTGTTACATTGTACAGAATTACTTCAATATACTTACTGTTCAGTTCAGAGTTCTGTAGACCTCTTGGAGGGGTCTTGGCTAGCGCGCGGGATAAAGTGGGAAGGGCATAAGCAATCAGCAAGAACTCGCCCTTTTACTACCTACCCCGCATTGACTATTCAAAGGAACTTCCCACCCATGATCCCGCTACGACTCCTCCCTCGCGGCTACAGAACTCAGAACTAGACAATACAAAGATCGTGTAGAATACGTGGAATGGGTGTGAAGCACAGTTCTTTCAATAATTCCCACAAAAAATGCATCTCAAACACATCTCAAATTCCCACGTCCGGTGTGGACGCTATTCCCATCTTGTCCATATCAAGTTCTTTACTTCACAAACTATTGCTAAATTCCCCTGAAAATTTTCATTGCGTAGATCTCCATGTTTGTGATGGGATAGTGGCACTGTTGTCCTCTATGAAATAAGGCCAATTATGCCGCAGCAGGACAAAGCGTACCACACCGTTACTTTCTTCGGAATTTAATGCTCTCTGTTCGTATTCATCTAGGTTTTTCTCAACCCAGAAAAATGACTATTCTGCTTATTGACATGGCCACTGAATTGAACATTATATTCGTCAGATCCTCATTAATTTCAGAGATACTCAGAATCATCATAAACATTGGCCAGAATACGTTGTTGGAAGTCTGTATCTCTCAGCTTCTGGAACACTTTAGATTTCCATATGAGTGCGCTCCAATATTCCCAATCTCATGCGTTGCAGATTGGTGCGTGATATACCGTGTTCTTTTGATATGCGGAGTTCACTTAAAAAAAAAAAAAAAAGCATCCAACATATAAGCTGCAAAAATAATGCTCCACAGTCCAGGAGGATTCTGCTACGACATACTGCGGCATTCTCCACTCAACCTGTAAATATAGGGAGAAAAAAGGTTTAAATTCTGGTTCAAAATAATTGAGTTTAATTTTAATATATACAAAATGTAATATATATACAGGTTTATGTTACTTAAATATACTTAAACTTACCGTTAATTTAATGTAATATACTTACATAGAAATAATTACGTACATCAATTAAGATTTTTCGGTTACTTTTATTTTTAACATTCTGTATACAAAGACAAGAAAATCCCGATTTTTATTTCGTTAGAATCTCTGATAAATTCGACAGTGGACCTAAAACAATGACAGACTTACGCACAGGAAGTTTTATGTAGTGTTTACTTTGTTAGGTGAAAACTAATACAAATAGAAGTTGTTTACAAGTTTGAATTTTTTTCTTCAGAGATATTTGCATTCTCGTAAAATAGGAATTTTTTGTAAGTTCATAACAATTTTTACTTTTCTTTTTGACAGAGGAGTCCTTTCATAAACGATCTGGAATTTGTAAAAACAATAAACACTGTACAGCGTTCTTGGAGAGCAACATCTTACCCTGAACACAACGGAAAATCTTTGGAATACATGATCAGTAAAGCAGGAGGGATTAAGTAAGTAACATTACTGTCATATTCGTGAGTTTGTTAATTTTGCTTTGTGGTTTACCTGCTCAAAAACAGAAGAATAGATTTTGTTCGATCATTTAGATTGAATTGAATTGCATTTACGTCCTTTAGGCATCTATGGCCATCAGGTTGGGATAGGGAAAGGGCAAAGATGCGGCCAGGGTCTAAGTTCAAGGTACTATCCTGGCATTTGCATTGTGTGACTGAAGAGAAACTCTGGAGAAAACCATTTTGATTTAAAGATACCTTTTGTAAGCATCTTTACTAGATAGCACATTTGTTTGAATTACACATTTATTTATAGCTTTTAGGCATATTTGGCTTAGGGCGTGATAAGGTAGTGAGTGTCCTGGAATACGTAGATGAGGAAAACCCCTGCAGGAAAAAGCTCGGGTGGATTGCCGGCCGCTGGGGTATTTAACAGTAAACAGTCAAATTGGAAATATTTTTCTTAATATTTCCGTAAGCAGTGATCTATTTTTTTGAATAAAATGTAAGTAATTCAGTTGCCAAATATAGTTAGTTTAATTCAGGTATTCTTCAAGATGGATATTTTCCAAACAAGTTTTTATAATAAACAAAACAACTGTTACAATCGAATCACATTGCCGTCCTTGAAGTGAGTATTTAAAGCCCAAATACGTAGTTTGTAAGAATGGTGTTCATTTTTCTCGATGGTATATTTTTAAAGGTATATTTAGCACTTTTTTTTTCTTTACTTTCCTGATACTGCAGATGTTCGTTTGTTCATAAAACAGGAAACTGAGCCTTGACAGAAAACGGCATGACAGATTATTTTTTCCTTCGTGACTGAATTGGCCTATGTGAAGGTGATGGGGTTACAAACTGTCTCATTCTATCCATCACAGATTTGGACGCAAAAATTCAATTTTTGATTCAGATATTCCATTTTCGATGCAGAAATTCTATGGAGAAATTCTATTTTATTATATATATAGAAATTCCGTTTTGATACATAAATTTAATTTTTGATGCAGAGATTCCATTTTTGATTCAGAAATTCTATTTTTGATTCAGAAACGCTATTTTTGATTCGGAAATTCCGTTTTTGGTTCAGAAATTCCGTTTGTGATGCAGAAATTTTATTCTTTTCAAGAAATTCTATTTTTTGATGCAGAAATTTTATTTTAGCTTTAATTTTCAAACATTTGCTCCTTTTTTTTAGCCCAATAATTTTATAAATTACTTCTATGTACGTGTTTACATAGGAATCGACTCACAATTCATTATTAACTATGCCATCATTTCTCCGTCTTTAAGATGAAAGGGCTCATATTTCAAGTGTTTCATTAATCAATCCTTTCAAGTGATCTCCTGACTACTTGAGTGATGTCCGTTTTGAAGTTTTATTTTTTTCTTTCTTCTTCTAGTTCCAGATATACATATCCATCTCCGGCACGTGCTACTACAGATCTTAAGAGAACCGTTGCAGAGTTGCCCGAAAGCTTTGACTGGAGAAATATCAGTGGAGTGAATTATGTGTCTCCTGTCAGGTATGCAAAACTGATCTTTCTAGTAATACCCTGAAGGTTTATACTTTTCCGCACTAGTCACTGTTCCTCCAGTAATAAATCCGGTAACAAAGCACTTTTAAGTTCCAGTGGAAAGAATAAAACTAGCAGAGATTCTGCGAAGAGTTGTAGGTTGGGGTATGTAAAGTCAAAATTGTGGGGGGTAGCAGAATTTAAATAGGGTTTTGCAGTGTTTCCATGGATTTAAAATCCGAGAATTAGAGTGGTATGTTCGAGAATTTGGGACTAACAACTCCCATTCGGAGGTCTGGCAGAATTCCTGGATACTAGTCACATTACCTCCAAGAATAATTCCATTCATAAACCTAATTAATTTCCAGTACAAAGAAAAACAGTGGCGGATGATACCAGTTACTATACCTCCAGCAGTAATTTTAATATGAAAACTTAATTTCCAGTACATATGGCAGGGCCTAAAATTGAGTGGAGTACTCCACACTTTGTGGAACTGTAGGAAAGGAGTGTGGAACTATAATTCTTAAAGTGTGGAGTGGTATTAATGTGAGTACCTTACTTTTTTCGGATTATGCATTTAAACGCGTTTAGTGTGTCAAACTAAGTCTTACTGATTCAATACATTCATTATGCAATGGGTTACTCAATTCCATATAACTGCCAGTATATGATATTAAGCCAGAGTTAATACGTATAGGTGTCTCCTAGATGGCAGGGAAAACCATTGCCAATTTTGAGGTGAAGGAACTTTTTAACTATATTGGTTGGTATTTTTAACTAAGTTGGTAGGAAGTCAATGGAACAGCCCCGGTATAACGGCGTATTTGCCTCGGCAGAAAACAGACTGAGACAGCGTGATGATCACGGAAAAATGACAGTGAAATTCTTATGTAAGAAAAAGTGACATTTTTCTTCCGGTGTGACTATTTTTCTTACCGGTTTGTTTCCTGTATTTTATGGTTTAATACAATATAATTAAATATGTATCCTAATGTGCCTTTAATTTTGTTTGCTCTGAATGCCAAAATTTTCCTACATAATAATAATAATAATAATAATATTTTGGTCGCAGGTAAACATGATGTACTGGACAGAACACTGATTATATGTCAAAACAAATGCTGACTAAACTAGTTTTTCTATACTATATAAAATTTTTACCAGTGTGGAGCTGTGATTTCGTTGAATTTTAGGCCCTGAGTCATATGGAACACGATAGAAGAGCTAATGCGTGGAAATTAAGCTTACGAACCAGCATCCATAGTGCAACGTAATTTTGGTGTACTGACAATTTGGATCTGCCATAATTCCGAACAACAAAAATGTCTCTATTAGATGCGTCACGACTCAGTGAAAAGCCATCACATAACTTTAAAAAGTCTCTTAATTTCCTCAACTGTTAATAAGATTTAGGTTAACTTACGTTACGGAATTTAGGTTTGTTTATATTCTGTTCCTGAGTTATGTAGACCTATTTTCACTCCTGGATACAGTGTAAAGTAACCATATGGAAAGTATAAGTTGAATTAGGCAAAGGATAGTTCAGAAATTTATCACGAAAAACTTGTGTATGGTAACATCTTGGAAGATTCACAGCAATAAAACGGTCGGTCGCTGCAGTAATCGAGAATGGAACTCTGGTAAATATATTGGTGACCAAATGCTTTACTGGATTTTTAAGATGTTCGAATTTCGATACGAAACATCGATATTGCATGTCGAATTAATGAACATATATTTCGAAATATCGAAACACTGCATATTGTTGATAGACTAGCTATCAGCTAGAACTCAAAATATCGTAGGAGATCTATTATTATTACTCGCATCTAAAATCGTTCGAAATAGAATGTAACTCGTATCAAAATATCAATGAAAAAAAAGAAAAGGATGTCATTGATTTCGAAATATTATTGTAAATGAAATATCGCTTGTATAGGAAAACCAATGAAAATGTGGTATTGAGTCATGTTGATACATAGTTAGCAATCGGACCTCATCGTATCAAAATGTCCTTTTGATAACATACCGATATTTGAGAAATATATTTTCGATTTTTTTTTTGTTCATGATTCCATGTTACAATATCGATTTATCGACAAATTTCATAGATCTAGCTTTATTTGTTAAAATATAACTTCATTTGTGAAGCTACTTCACTACCTTTTGTTTTATTCAACTCGAAAATTAGGGCTACATATATTTGCTCATTTTGCTTCAAACCGTGTTTCATCTGGCATGCGAAAATGAGACATTGTGGCTTTTGAACCAAAGAATATTACCCAAATGAGTCGTAGTATTACATGATTAATTATTAGAAGAATATTTATTTCTTCTTTTAATAGAATAGCAAATGTTATATTAATAATAGCTTACCACATTGTAACTATAATATGGTAGAATCCAAGTAGGGTTTTCCGCCCTTTCTCTTTTTAAGTCGATTACTCTCATATTTGAGGGCAAATGAACAGAAAATAATTTTCGTGAACTAGAGTTTGTCTCGTACTTCAATAAGGAATACCATTAGACTTAGACAAGAATTGCTCACAGAAACTTCAAAATATGTCAACACACTTTTGGGACAGGATAATGTCCAGATAGTGTCCGGGCACAGTTCTCAAATTGCTGTTGTTAACCCTTCTTTCAAAGCTAATGGTATTCATTAATTAAGTACGAAACAAGCTTTTAGTTTATGAAAGTTATTTTATATTTACTTGAACTCAAATATGATTAATGGACTTAAAAAGAAAAAGGCGGGAAAATCTACTTGGATTCTGCCTTGACAACCATATTCTGTGTCCTGTATGAACTTCAAAAGACTGTAATATCGTATGCTATGTTGTTTTTTTTAATTGTATTTAGTATAAGTGTATAGGGGGAAAAGGTTTGTAATTTAATTTCAATTACTAATAATAAATATTTCTTTTCATATATTAGGAGCCAGGGAGGTTGTGGAAGCTGCTTTGCTTTCGCATCAACAAGTGCGATTGAAGCGCGACTTCGAGTTCAAACGCGAAATGAACTACAAATCACCTTATCGCCACAAGATGTCGTGAGTTGCAGCAAATACGATCAGGGTTGCTTAGGTGGTTTCATATACCTTGTTGGCGGTAAATATGGAAAGGTAATTATAAAATTTTTGCTTGTTTCCCTTTCAAAGTCGCGGATCTAATTTGGAAATATTGTATTTGTCGTTGTCTTATAGATAACAAGTTCTGTATATGATAATTCACATTTTGTTGAAAATATTTTACCAATGTATTACTTTATGTATAGTCCTTTATCAGTGGTAATCCTTATGGTCTAGTCGGTAATAAACGTTTATCTCAGTAAATTTACATGGGTAAAGTTCTTGTTTTTCCTGTGGAGTTTCGAGTCAGAGCTGAAATGGGTCACCGGGTCAAGATTCTATCATCGGATCGCCGGATTACAAAGTTTGGGTCAAGACCGAGTTAGCGAGTCAATCACGTCATTCGGATCAAATTTCAGACCGAGTCACCTATGTCTTGGTTAGGTCGGGTCACCAAATATGATCCGTTTTCATCCCTGCTTCGAATTGGCAAACCATTTTTATTTAAATCAATCCAGCGTTAAAATGTATTATCAGTAATATCAGTGTTTTCACGAAGAAAACTCAACAATAACTACACAACAAAAAACTACACAATAATATTTCATGAATGAATTCCTCTTAGTATTACAATTAAAATTGATTATCTTTCATAACAATGTGTAGTTTCCGAACTAGAGGAACCCAAAATTAGTGCGTCGTCGTCGTAAATGACGTCATATTTCAACATATACTAAGGAAAGTTGTGTCTGTTTATCAAATCACACTCAACAAGCGTATCCAAAGAATATATTTGAGGAAAGTTTATGATTAAGAGCGCACTCCACAATCGTGAGTATTAATACATTATTTGGCTAAAGATTTGAAAGAAAAAAGTCACTAATTAGGTTAGAAACTGGTGAATTTTTGGTTTTGAATTTAATTTTAAAGGTCTTTAGGCAACTATGGCTCAGGTCGAATGGATAATGTTCGGATGAATTGGTGGAATGAAGAAAGTGGGAGCAAACGGGAGAACCCGAGAAAACCCAGGCACGGTGATTGTCCACCACAAAAGCTCACATGGCAAGAGCAGGGATCGAATCGACGCCAGAGGCAAGCGCTCTACCTTTGAGTTATCGCAGCCCTGTAAACTGCTGAGGGATAACAAGAAATAGCTGAGAGTAATTTCGAATGATATCACCAGGAAGCAGCACATTCATACTGAATCAATAAGCAACATCGCCGATTATTGAGGATGTGGAAATAGATACTATGGTGGAGAGCTATACGTTTGATGGGCTGCGGGCGTAGTGTGTTTTTGTGGGCGAAAGATCTTCCCACGAAAGGGCAACAAAATGTGTTCTGTGTATAAGGAGAAATGATTCCCACTTGTTTACTCCTTGTCGGTATACGTTTCGCGGATGGTAGAGACGTTAAACTAATGCTCCGTGTGTGACTGCAGTAAAACCTTTTATGCAACATGTATTAGGGTGCTCATAAACCGCCGCGCCGGTTCGTAAATTATTCCTGAAATATTGCAGACAGTAAGTAGACTGTTCTTTAAATATCCTGCGTAAGATTCTTCTGTTCAATTCTTGCTTGAAAGACAAACTATTTAATGTGGAGTCGTTGATACCAAGGAAGAGTGGGAACAGGCAGGCAATACTGAAAGT
Organism: Lepisma saccharinum; assembly: GCA_022664845.1. Taxonomy (NCBI): domain Eukaryota; kingdom Metazoa; phylum Arthropoda; class Insecta; order Zygentoma; family Lepismatidae; genus Lepisma; species Lepisma saccharinum. The sequence continues at coordinate 12,214 of JAGDQP010009321.1, read as the reverse complement.
GGCTATACAAATTACTCAGACACAAAGACATGCAAAGATTGAAATTCACTGTTTTGTAGGATATTTATTATATGTACAATACATGCTGCAAACTGCTAGCGTCTACACAGCACAATAAAAACACAAATGTTGATATGGAATTGATGCATTTTGTTACTTGATTTTATTAATTTATCTCTTAATATGAATTTTGGGAGAAAGATTACGACCTACTGCGGAACGTCCGATAAATGATCCGCGCAGAGTGCACAATTTTAAGGAAAACTAAAAACGTTTACTAAATTATAAATGCATAAAATATGTGTATTACAAACATATTTGAGCCTTTCAGTTGCCTATCGTTGCCATCCATGCCCATTCTCGTTGGGAAGAGGGTTTATCGATTTAAATCGATCTGAAAGTGATAATCTTTCAACTGACAAAAAATATACAAGTTGTCCAAGCAGCCAGTAATTCAGGAGCCTAGGAAATTTTGTTGTTTTTCCACTTTAGCGATCATTGTAAACTCCTGTAAATCTTCCGTATTTGTTCTTGATATAGTTAAAAACGAATAATAATAAAAACTCTTTTGTAATTTTAATTATAGGATTATGGACTAGTTGAAGAGCACGAGCATCCTTATTTGGGAAGAGATACGCCTTGTACAACGTCTGATAGCGCTTTAAGACATTACACGGCAGAGTACGAATACGTTGGAGGTAAGAGAAAATATTAGCCATTAGTATTTCATACTAATACTTTGATTTCCTGTTTACTTTTATGCTTTTGCGCATGCGTGTAAGTTTCTGAAATTTTTTGACCAGAGGTATCGATTGGTGCAATTCGTTGATTGTTGCTGCACCCTTACAGTTTACAGAGGCATTGAAAATACAGATCTGAGAGTGCATTTCATCTTGGTACACATCTTGGTACTCAAAATAGAAACCAGAAAAAAAAACTTTCGTCTTAAACTGAAATACCTTAATTTCTTTACAATTACAGTAGTAGCATGTGTGACGGTTGGTTTCAAAATATCCTTCGGGATATCCTTGAAGAAACGGAATTGATTCGGCTTCTTCTGTGATACCCAACGTATCTCTAAAAGTATCCTGACAAAAGTTATTCCTCCACCGTTACTGTGTTAAATTGGGAACTCTGAAACATTTTTAAATGCGTTAGTCAGGAACGGTTATGGATTTTACATATATCTGCGTGAATTGCTCCCCAAGAATACCACGAGGAACTAAAAAAAAAAACAAAATACCTGCTGACTCACAGATTAGGCAACTCGTAAAGGTTCAGGACTCTCAGTTTCTCTTGACGGACAATGAGAAGGAAATACCAAGCACTTTTAAAAACTTGTCGAGTTATTTCATGGGAATTTTATGTGGACATAGGTGCTAAATGTCACTAAAACTGTATATAATTTATTCTCACCCCAAAGTCTTTAGTTGTACTATTAATAAAGAACACGCCGCGGCGGACGATTTCAATAGGATATAACTTATTGAAAACGTTACAGAACCAAATAGAACCCTGCAATAGTGACAAATTGGAACTGGATTTTCTATATAGGCGCTATCAGTGGCTGATCCAGAGAGGGGGCGCGGGGTGTACGCGCCCTGTCCTCAAGGAAACGTAATTAATTTTTATAACATTATATTAACAATTTGTCTATGAAAAAGCTTGATTTTTTTTTCTGGACAAATCTAATTTATCGAGAAATATCAATTTTCTGGTATACCAATATCATATTCCATGACAGAACTTAGTAATATGAGGGAAAATGTGATGAATTTATATTTTAAAAAATTATATTAGCGGGAAAATATCGAAAATCTCCCTGGTCTATTCCACCTGCTCTCCTCATGAAAAATCCTAGATGCGCCACTGGATGCTATAAATATGTAATACATGAAACATGCTAAAAATTAAATTTGAATTTGAACCAGGTTGATACATGTTCTATGTCATAAAAGACTTCACTGAAAGAAGGAGGTCTATATCAATCGTTACTGAAATTTTCTGGGGTAATGATGGCTGATGTCCATTTTGAGTCGCAATATGACAAGTGCCTTCTCTCGAGAAATAAAAATGATAAAGGTCAGAATAAGTGTAATATTTTATTGTTATTTTTGCGGTTTTAATAATTTTGTTTTAATGTTGTGTCAGTAAGACAGTTTGTAGGTTTCTGTACGACATAGAAATGCCTTGCCAGAGTTGTATTCGAGACTCTTTACAAGAAGTCTCCAAACATTCTCTATTTGCCCAACTTTTATTGAAACAATGCAGCATACACGTTTTAGACAGAAGCCAAGTAAGAGTTGTAGTGCATGGGGATGTTTAAAAATCTCACACCTTTTCTAACATCCGTGGGGAGAGAGAAAGATACTAAATCCCAGTACTGAATTTTATCTGTTCTGGTACTTTTTCCTTTGTAACTTCAGAAGAAGAACTAATCTCGATTATCAACATCATTTCCATGTTCATCACTTCCAAAAGTTATGAAATTATATCTTCATAGAGAGAGAGAAGAAGAACCGGAGAATTACAAACTATAAATATACGTTGAAGCAGCTTCATTACGGGAAATAATAACATAAAGAACTGTGTATGAGGTATAAAAGATATATAAAGTTTCAATTTATGCTAAGAGAAAAAAAGGGGGAAAAGAAAGGAATTAGAAACGGTTCTCGGAGATACGAACTACGACAGGATGAAAACGTTTAGGTAGACAAAAAAGACAATATCAAGAATCAACATTATTTCATTTATTCCAACTAATAATTAACATTGTTACAGGTTATTATGGTGCATGCAATGAAGAACTTATGCTAATTAATTTGGTACAGAAAGGTCCTTTGCCTATCTCATATCAAGTGTATAGCGACTTTTACAGCTACAAGGAAGGAATTTATCACCATACAGGACTTCAGAGCCGATTCAATCCTTTTATTGTAAGTAATATATGTATTAAATTTCGCTCCATATACCTTTGATACATACTGAAGGTCTTTATCTGTACTGTGGCATCGTTAAAGTAGTATTCAGCATTTTTTTTTTATTATATTACAGTTAGAATAAAAAAACCTAACCTAATCCTTAATATCTATAAGAGAATAGACAACTTTACTGGCTCGTTTATGCTGCTTTCTTCATTTACTTCGGCCCCTACATAGTAAAAACTATACAGCTAACATGGATAATAATTTTTTATTAGCATGTAGTGAGAAAGCTTGAAAATATGTAATAAAAATCTTGATAATAAGCACAGTAAGTTAAAAAACAAAGAGCAAAAACAAAGGGAACAAGAACAAACAATGCAAAACTTTGACAAATTGTTAGGAAACAGAAGGAGATTATATTTACGCGTAAAGAAAAGGCCTTCAATATCATGAGAAACTATGCATCTTTTTTTACTCAAAATTATTTGTAATTAAAAAGTGCCATCTCTTGGCGTTTAATAAAAACTAGTTTATAAACTATTTTCTTAAGGAAAAGGGACTAATTGTGGAAAATGTAGTACAGATTTGAGCAAAAAAAAAAGCATGTGAATAGGCATTAATCAACATAGACGTTGCAAATATGCAAAAAAGAAGCCAAATAAAATTAGTTCTAAATCTATAAACTACTAGTTTTGATTAAAAACAAGGAAAAGATCTCATGAGCGAGCCTTAAAGGTAGGGTGAATTCTTAATATAAACAAAGATTTGTAAGGTCTAAATGATGTATATAACTGATAAGATTTCTTACTAGTTATAGACCAAAAACCTTGTAAGTTTTAATACTTTGAGCATAAATAGTAAAGAAAAGGAAGTCTACTATGACCTCTTGTACTTACTGAGGTGTTAAACTTAAGCTTCTCTTTTATATATATATATATATATATCTTCTAATACTTCCTATATTTTTTTTAATTTCACAGCCTGTAAGCCATGGAGTCGTTATTGTTGGTTACGGAGTAGAACCAGAGGGTGGAGAGAAATATTGGATAGCGAAAAACAGTTGGGGAGAACAATGGGGTGAGAATGGCTACTTTAGAATCCGAAGAGGAACCAACGAATGTGGGATTGAATCTATGGCTGTAGATATCACACCAATTCCATAGAAATTATGAATGTCTTCTGAATAGTTAATCGTTATTTTGTATTTATTATAGAGAAATGTTATTTGCTTTATTGAAATGGTAATAAATCACATGTTTGAAATAATAATTGAAGTTTTACTGGCGTTGTGAGATATAATTCTTCTCGGATTAGCAATCAACAGATATGTTGCATTGTGAAAGGTATCAAGAACAATCACCGTCCTCATCTTTACAATAATGTGAAGAGTCTATAGAAAGAGACGTGTAGTAAAGTAAATTGAAAGGCTGCATCTCTGATTGGTTGAAAAATGTACGTTTCTGTTTGGCTAGAAAGTCCGTGTTTATGATTGATAGAAATATCTTTATCTTAGGTTCGGTCTAGAGAGCTGATTGGTTCACGTCACGTTATTGTAAAACCGTACATTTCACTTACGGTATAACCCAAGACGGATAATAAATCATATATTTATTTGAAAGTATAGGGAAAAAACTCTTTATATAGGGTAAATCAGGGTGTCATTGCGCACATTTTTTAAAATGATCATTCTAAGTCCCACGATGTACTTAGAATAAAAATACCTCATTAATATAGTGACCAGTTATGTTCCTGACAAGCACACCAATACTTATAGTCTAATCAGCTATCACTTAGATGTTAGATTTTTTTAACAGACTATAAGTGATTTCTCTACCCAGTCTGATCTTCCAATTGCCTTCTGCAAACAACCTGTCGCATTATGGAAGTTGGGAGGAAATTAAGCTATGCAGGCCTGCCTTATATTTTAGTTTTTATTATTTGTCTAATGTCTACTGTAGAGTACCTACAATGTTATAATGTAAGGGAGAAGTAAAAGTTAAAAAATCATGGACTATGTATGTTCAGCACCTATTTTAACTGAAAAATACAAGTTGAAAAATAAGACAGTAGCTATAGGCTAAGTTTAGACCAGTTTCAATAGAATTCAAAAATAGGCCTACAAAACGAAAAGCAAAAAGAAATATGAACTTAGACTACGAAATATCCTCGCAATTGCTTTTTTAACCTCTCTGGGGTCTCATTGTCCCCTGCTTTTCTTTTGTAACATATCGCCATTTTCAATTAGGTCTAACATAAAAATAAAGATGAAAATGTATTTTTACTATTTTCATAGTTATTGTTTAAAATAACCACAACTAATTAAATAAGGATAAAATAACAAAGGCATAAACAAGTGTATTTATTTTTCATATACACCATAACGTATTTAGGTATTACTTCACTAACAATGTTTCATAATTCATTTCAAATCATAGGTCTTCATTCCGTGCGGCTTATGTCTTTTATGAGAAAAGTGCGGCATATATCCCGTATGCTTTGAGTGAGACGTCGCACCTTGTAACTCATTGACATTGAGAACCAAGATGACTATACTAGACTGACGACATTTTGAAAAGAACATGCTGTTGCTGAAAACCGCACAAACTCATAATAATGTAGTACTTTACCGTCAAATACGAGTTTACTGTAAGGTGAAAAAATTATGAAGGAAAAATATCAGACTTATCTCAGTTAATGCATCGTACAAAGTGTGTAAAAAAAAGCACACGACCACTTCATTTTTCCTCTCACGTTTATTGCGCTCCTGCATGTTGCATTCGACCTCACTCTGTTGACATTTCCCAAAACTAGGAGGGGAAGGTGCCCAGTCTATCCCATATGCGGCTGCTCTCCCGGAATTACCCTATACTTGATTTTAATATGCATACAAAAGAGACAGCATCATAGGTGTTCTGAGTCATATTGACTTCATGCATTTATAATTTCTACTTTGTATTTAGAACATATGTGATCAGCTAATGAGAACAACCGAATGGCGTATTCCGAGATATGCTTTACATCTTCTCAGAGGACTGCTGCTTTTCTTTGTCTAACAAAAGTGTATTCTACGTCTCTATTTAACAACTTCGTACACTGAAGGATGCTACTCAGTCAATATAAAATAATGAATAATTAAAATGTAATGTTCGTAACTTAAGAAGTAGAGAGATGTCTTTCTAAATGCTTTGAAGTTTGTTTACCTCTCTAGTTTCACATCTACTACACAACATGTTTGAAAAATACAACTGAAACAAAACTATTGGAAGATACAATGAGAATGAAACTTATGTAATGTGGTGGGACACTTTGCTTGATACTGTCATAATATGGGTTTGAATTTTCGAAGTTGTTTGAATAAACCATTTAATTCAGATGACTTAGCTTGAATTACAAAATGTGCAAACAACCCTAAACGCGTATAGTTTTACAAAGGGCCCTTGGAATATCATATTTATATTTCTGCTCAATACCTACTCGAGTCGAGTTGGAGTCAGTGCTCACAACTGCTCGAGTCGAGTCGGAGCTCACTATATGCTCGAGTCGAGCCGAGTCGGAGCTCACTATGTGCTCGAGTCTAGCCGAGTCGCTGCTCAGAGAGACTCACGCTGCGAGTCGGTTACAGTGAGTCGAGCTGGAACGACGACTCGACTCGAGCGTTAGACTCGCCGCTCGAGCCGAGCGGACTAATATCCCTAGTGGAAAGTAGTTAGCCAGGGCGTAATATCAAAAAGGTGCTATTAAGTAATATAAATTCTTGAATAACTCGAACAAAAAAAAAATCACAAGTCTAATAAAATGTGCAGTGAGATACTGACCACGTAACAATAAAGGACACATATATGACATGACAAACACCCAACTGTCGATATGCTGATGGTGATCAGATCGTTATTTGACGTTAGACTTGTCATCCAAAATTGGCACGTAAGTCCCTTCCTTCAACTATTTCTGACACCCTTTAACTATTTCTGATGTGTTCGTACGTTTCTCTAAGTACTCCTTTGAAGGTGGTGCAGGGATACTACCAGGACTTACAATTCAGGGTGTGTAGGGCTAAAATTAGTGGTGGTTTGAGTGTGGTGTAGGGTTTAAGAAACAACGCGGGAAATTACAACGATAATTCTTAAAAAAAAGTGCCAAGTATTTCTTAGACAGCCTATACATTCCTGTACCCCGTGTAATTGTACTCTGCACTGAGTTAACTCAAGTCCAGAATGCATAAAAAAAATTTATTTTTTTAGTAAAAATTCTCGTTCTCCGAAAATTGCCCCAAAAGAAAGGTGTATTTTGAGCTAAAATTAGTTCCTATCAAGCAAAAATCGCTTCTTAGAATCAGAGGTGAAACTGACTCGAACATAACAGTATGGGAATCATAATCAAATGGGAATTTCGGGGCCGTATTTTTCGCGCTTTGAGGGTAACTAATATTTCCGGTTCTGGTCACCCGTAAAAGGAACACTGTTTAAACAGAAGGAAATAATTAAAAACCCTATTTTGTCCTCCGGGTTACCGGTTCTAAATCAGGTCCGAAACCCAAACACGGTGACCCGTTTCGACTCTGCTTAGAACACAAAATATATTTGTTTGCCTGCCTAGGAGGCCTTGAGTCATTATTTGCTTCTGTTTAAGGGACGGCAGGAGGACGGAAATTAATAAAAGGTTCAATCGCTCTTTTCTTCTTTAATCAATCCGCGTCTGAATTTAACATAAAATAAAGTGATGAACTGCTGTATCATTCATCAGCTAACTATTAATTTTGGTGGTTTAAGAGGGGAAGATTTTCTAATAATTACTCTTTTTTTCTTTAATTTATTAGCCAGAGAATGGCTTTGTAGTGAGAACTAGAAAGCTAAATTGTTTATTCAAATAACTAAGTTCGGGTCACTGAGTGAATTGGGTCAAGTATCAGACTGGGTCACTGGATCAGGTAATCAGGGTCAGATTTGGGTCACCGGTTCACCAAATGTGAGCTGATTTTAGATCCTCTTCGAAGGGCCTTAACTATTATAGCGTATTTAGATTGCGTTAATCTCTTAAATCCTTAAACGGATAAGGGACATCAATCATTAACGAACATCACAAAGTTTTAATACATTACTCGTATCCGAAGGATGCTTTTGTGATTTTCATCTCGGGCCAGATCATATCCATGTGATATTTCATTTCCATACATATCTAATCCACCTACACTGTCATAAATAACATTCATCATTCCTCATTCAATGTCTAACGTATCAGAAACAGCACGCTTCATGCTCGTGTTACTACATCAATACACCAAATACGTGTTTTGTATTTCAACTAATATCTTAATACACAATTTACAAGCTTTAATACAGTTAAATCCCGTGCAGTGATTACATTCCTCGTGCTACCAATATTTACAGCAAACACACTAGATCCTCATTCTGCGTTTAAAATTTACTAATATACTTTGTCTTCAGTTAAATACATTCTCTATCTTTCTGTAATTACAGAGCAAGCAAATCTTGTATATTTGCCCGTTATTGTTTTCTCGAAAATGGATCTAAAGATTTTGATGAATTTTTGTAAATCTCATAAAAATGGGTGCCAAATTATGTTAGGTTTGTATTTCGGAAAAAGCATGTTAAAGGGGATGAAATTAGAGGGAAAATTCGACTCAGTGTCGTGCAACTGTAGCAACTCTGTCTGTGCGGAACAAACAATCAATTAACAGAACACAGACCAGGTCCACGCTACGGCTAACAAAGTCTCACATATTGCTAGTAGTAGTATTAGTTCCTTCGAATTCCTTCATTTCTGCACCAAACCCCCAAGTCAATTACAGTAGAACCTCGATATAACGAACCTCAAGGGGAACGAGAAAACTTCGAATTATCGAGGATTTCGATATACCGAGGTTCGATTTATCAAGGTGATTTCTGACTGACTGCGATATATAGCGGTTCACAACAACAAAAACTAAGTTTCTTACACGCGCACTTTTCTGTCAGACTGGACTTGGACTAACTGATGACAACTAGGGGCGGGTGTGTGCATGGAATAGCAACTGTAAACAATGGTGAAGGTTACAGATTGCAACATGGACTTTTGTCGTTCAAAGAACGAACTGAGTTTCGTCTAAATACAATACAGTATTATATATTTTATCAAAACAACTTCGATATTTTTTTCAATTAAAACTTCGATATATAGAGGTGCGGTGCCAAGCCAAGCAAGTATGAAAATTCCAAATATCGAGGTTCTCCTGACCAGTCCTTCGATATATAGAGATAAGAATACACATGGGAGTGATAGCAGGTTCAAGGGGAATGGAAGAACTTCGATTTATCAAGGAATTCGATATAGCGAGGTTCCACTGTATTACTAATAAATTATACAAAAGTATTGTGTTCAGTTGTATGTGAAAATCATCTGTATCTTCAATATTAGACTGTAATGGACTAAATGATTTATGTTTACGTATATTGCGGTTCCTTTTAAATAAGAAGTTCAAACAATTTCCAACATTTTCTATCGAACAAACGGAATTCATTTCACTGATATCTAATAGATGACAGTTAAAAAAAATTTGAGATACTTACATGTATCTCAGTATCGTTCATTTTGTCTTTGACCGTATATAATCAAATATTATATAGTTTAATATTCATTGCATCCACTTTGAGTATAACAGCACTTTGCTACGCAATAGTCCCCATAAAAACACAGTTTCTTTGTTTTTCCCTAAATGCAGTTGTATAACTAGTTCTATAAATTAGATTATTTTTTTTCTGTCACAAGTTTACCTCTGATCACATACTTATCCAAATTTAGGAACTTAATTCTTATAGCTGACATTAATAGCCAACACCAGTTAATGGGAGATCCAATTTCAAATGACAACGGGATCAAACTTTTCTAGTATTTATTGCAATCTCCGTTGATTAATGTTAATGTTGGACCAACGCGATTTGCCAAAAACATCGAATCTGCTCCGGACAAAATTCTGCTTTCGCCGACATTATTAAATAAACTTTTACAAAAAGATGTGGAAATTAATTTACCAACTGACCATGGAGAAATATACCTAAATTTTAATACTGGCATATGCAAAGAAGTAAGGAACTCAAAATTTCCAAATTATAATAAAACAGACTGGGAAGCATACAGGAAATTTTTAGAAGAAAAATTAGAAAATATTTCGACTTCAATTAGCTCGGTGGATGAAATAGATAGGACTAACCAAGCCATAACTACAGCATTACAAGAAGCTCTGAATAAATTTATAATATATGATAAAATAATACCAAACACGGAAAGATTACCTGCTGATATTGTAGACATTATAAAGTACAAAAGACAGATCAATAGACTTTATCACAGACAATCTGCGGAATATTTAAAACAAGTCAATCAGTTGCATAAAGAAATAAAACAGAAAATTGCTAGATTCAGAGAGCAAAAAGTCAATAACTTCTTATCAAAGCTTACAGAGAACTTTTATAAAAATCCGAAAAGTTTTTGGAAATCTATTACAACCTACAGAGGGAGAAAAGGGGGGCACTCTTTGCCCAGCAAATTGGATAATACGGCCATAAAATCTAACAGGGAGTTCATTACTTTATTTCACACCAAATTTAAGGAAAGAATAGGAGAGGACACGACAAGGAATACAGAAAGGATTCAAAAGGAAGTACAAAGCACAGCTTCAAAAATCAGAAAGATTACTAATCACTATCAAGATATTATAGCCCAAGATAAAGAAGATAACCCGTCTGAAGCTACTGAAACACTTTTGGCTGAAATAACTACTGACGAAATTTTAAAGATATTAAAGAAAAAAGAAATACTGCACCGGGGCCTGACGGGATACCGTATATAGCATTACAAAGAAGTCCACCTCTGCTATACAAAATACTTACCAATCTCTTTAACGCCTCATTAAAATTCGGATACCTACCACAAAATAGGAAGACAGCCTACACGATTTTTATCCCAAAGCCCAACAAAAGTAGATTTGCATCATCAAACTATAGGCCCATTACCCTTACAAACACAATTGCAAAAATATGCGAAACAGTAATTGCAAAACGTCTCAATCAATATTTAGAAACTGTGGATCTCTTAACTAAATTTCAGGCAGGTTTTAGAAATAAGGTATCTACTATAGATCAGCTGATGCGGATAATCACGGATATTCAGTTGGCGCTGAATAAAGGATGGAGGGCGGGGGCCGTATTTATGGACCTTTTCTGCAGCTTTTGATACCGTTTGGCATTCAGGACTGATTTACAAATTACATGCAATGAACTTTAAAATTACATAATCCATCGGATTATCCAATTTTTAACCAAACGAATAACAAAAATAAGATCGCAAGATGAATTCTCACCTGAAATAGAAATAATGAAAGGGGTCCCTCAGGGTGCGGCCTTGAGTCCGATTTTATACTCAATTTACGTAAATGACACTCCCTATTCGCCTCAAAATTTAACTAATTTAGGACTGTTTGCGGATGACACCGCTTATTGGACAACTGCTCTGTCGTCAAAATCATTAATTTCTAAACTAAAGGTAATCACCAATAAATTCATAAGATGGTGCAAAACATGGAAGTTGGTTCTCAAATGAAGGCAAGACTCAATTCACGATATTTTATCCTACGGGACAGGGGACAAAGGCCGACAAAAGGAAATTTATTAAGATCGGAAAAGCAAAAATTAAACCATCCACTAATGCTAAATATTTGGGGGTCACACTAGACCAGAGACTTAATTTTAAAAAACATATTTTGGAACGAAGAAAAAAGGCACTGCAGGTCTTCTCAGCACTGAAGTCATTATTACTCTCGAATATATCTCAAAAAATAAAGCCAAGAATTTATCTCTCAATACTTAGGCCAACATTATTATACGGAAATGAACTCTACCACTCTAAAATTGACATTAATTCCATAGAAAAATACGAGCGATACTGGTTAAGACTTTCTCAACGGAAATGGAAAGAAGAGACAAACACTCTATAATAACATTCAATTTCCACCCATAGCTGAATACATCAAAAACAACAAAAAACAGTACATTGAATCTAATAAAAATAAGAAATTTGCTATCATAAATCTTCCAAAACAACTCAATATAACAATAAAAAGACACAATATCTCTTACCAGGAACTTCTACAAATGTTGAAATAGCAACACAGGGAACTTACAAAACATCAGGATTACAACAACTAGCGGAAAGAAACTTTTACTTACGGTGCGATGAGCTCAAAATAAAATACTTTTAATCATAGCAAAAGAGCATTGGAATTAATGAACAGATTA
>JAGDQP010009320.1:866-56845 GCA_022664845.1 Lepisma saccharinum | reverse complement strand
CAATACAAACAGTTCATCCCGTATGGAGGTCCCCTGGATGTCCCCCGGAAAGCCGTGCGGGATTATCTACCTGGAATTTCTATAAATTAAATCGACCTTACTATTATTATTATTTAATTATTTATAACTATACGAAGGATATGCCTTCGTGTAGCTATACGAAGGATTAATTATAACTATACGTCCCATGGATGTAAACGGGACTTTAACAGGACGTCCTACGGACGTCCCGATATCCTGCCAGGAGATCCGTCAGATATCCCTGGGACGTCATTTTGCTATGTGGGTTTTACTTACGAATAAGGCTGTCCAAATTCTAAATTTCTGTATACAAGATCAATATCACTTGGTGATTATGGAAGAATGATTGATATCGAATATTACGTATTGCTCATGTCGAATTATCTTTGAAAGTATAACTTATATCGAAATATGCTTGAAATCAAACATTGCCATATCGAAAAACAAAATCGTTAAAAGATTCGAGCATTGTTCATATCAAAGAAATCGCTGAAATGCAATTGATCATATAAAAATTTAGTTCTTCACGGATATTAGAGATATAGATTTCTCTTGATATGGCGATCTATTGGTCCTTGTATCTAAAATTCGAACAGCTCTTCCTATGAATCGTTACGGACGAGGCCAATGCTGCCACTTTTCTATTCAAGTAAATCGGGATAGTTCTGTACGAGGTCTAAATTGTACTTCTTTTATTGATTATTTAACCAATACATTTTTACTTACATTTTAAAAAATTCTTCTCCATAGCGAGAGTCAATCTCTTCTTCCCCCCACGTTTATGACAGAAGGCGAGTTACGAACAAGTTGTACCGAGCCGTGGTAGCTCAGTGGTAGAGTGTTGGCTTAGCATTCGGGAGGTCGTGGGTTCGTTCCCAGCGCCCCACCATCCTGACTGAGGATTTCCAGTTATTTTTTTCCTCAATCACACCAGGAAAATGCCGGGATGTCACCTTCAACATAGGCCCTGGCCGACATCTTCTCGAATCCTTTCTCCCTCCCATATCCCGGTCTGAGCCTTCGATGCCTAAAGGCCATAAATAAAATTCAAACTCAAACAAATCCCAGAAATGTAACTTGTAAACTTTAGTTTTGTATGGGCCTTTTAACTTTGACTTCGGGCCATCAGGATTAAATGAATGCAATGGCCAATGGTTTTTAAAATCCACAAACATACATGCTCCAGGCGAGATTCGAACCCGCGATCTTTTAAACGCTGGCCTAGCTTCGTAAACCAAACGACTGCCTCCAGAAATCTAATGTTTCTTTGAAATACGATGTAAACGCGATGAAGGATGTAGACGTTTGCAGATATAGTTAATATCTATTACAGTTCTGCTCTGGTTTTGAGCACACTGCATTGCTTACTAACCAGTTTTTCAAGGTTAGGTGCATAAATCCTTGTTGATCTCAATTTATTTGCAAATTCTTGTTATTTGTATCACGTGTTCTTCTGCTTCTACAAATATTAAAACTTCTAGAAAGTCTAAAAATAGATTTTTCTATATTTTCTTGTTATAATATGAATCATTGCTTTTTTATATACAATGCTGCTTTTCTCTTTAATGTATGTATAAAAAGTTGTAATTGGGAAAACCTCGTCACCCACACACCACACGCCATCTAGCGTGGAGGAGCTGTGACCTTAACGCCAGTTGGGGGACACCGAAGCAAAGAGGGGGGAAGTCGTCCACTGAATCGTTCTTAATGTGTATTGCCTAGTTTCTTCCATACAAGGTCAACGCGTATGAATTCTCTCTCACATAATGTGGAACACATAACAACAACAATAATAATAAAGGGTCAGAATTGGAGCTTCTAAATAAAACTATTATTCTCATTTTCCACGCCTGAAAGCCACTAAAGCTTTTTTAAAAGGAACATGTCAGTGTGAAAATGTAAATATGCAGTTTCTTAAGTATTTTTGAAAGTATTAAAGAAAGAGGATATGAAGTAGGAATACGAACCAGCAGGGTTGTTGTGATTTTACGATATATTTATCATGTGAAGACTTTGTAATGTGGAAATATCAGTAACGAGAAAAATTATAAAATTCTTATCAGACATATTAATCTCGAAATAAGAAACGTTTACCCGCGGATACTGACGGATTTCACCCCACAGATAGCTTATTCAGCGCAATAATAACAAAGTAAAATGGTTGAAAAAGCATTGCGATTTCGAGGTGCAGTCAGAAAGTAAGGTTCCCTAAGGAATATGTAACCTTATATTCCAGATATTACCAGAGATAAGAATCTCTGGTATTACTCTCTTTCTTACCCGAGATGACATTCAGACTTTGACTGCTAGGTAGCAGCACTATCTAATTTCAGTTACACGTGAATCCTGAATAATACCACAGAGATATACGTATACAAGAAATTAACAGGGTTTACACTACGTGGCAGTATTTACAGTTCAGGAGCTGGTAGTGGCCTCTACTGGTGATATCACTTAACCCTTTCAATAAGCCGTCGTAGACATCCAGGCCTTTTCAAACCTCTGTATACGTATTTCTTTGTGATAAAACATATTCAGAATGACTAGTTCACTGTGTTAGTGCACACGAGACGAGGTTCAGTTGCAGTTTTGCGCCCTAAAGGAGTAGACAGTTCCAATTAAAAGTCATCATGAACTTCCAAGCTGTTTTCATCCTGCGCTTTAGATGCTTAGAACCCATAAATAAAAGTTCAAATTCAAATTCGAAGCTGTTTATGGCCCAAATATGTTGTGAAGTTCAAATTCAAATTCGAAGCTGTTTATGGCCCAAATATGTTGTGCTATATGAAAGATTAAACTATTCTTGGAACTCTGTAAGATTTATTGGTTCATTAATTCACAAAGTCTCCTTTCATAGCCGCGCCACTAATAGGGCTGTGCTGTTTCTGGATTTTGATATCACTGAGAAACCGGGAAACGTACGATATATAAAAATAATCGTAATATCGAAGATCTCATATCGAAAAATCTTTGGAAATCCAATATCGATGGAATCGAAAAATCGTTGAAATTAATATTTTTCATATAAAAAAATCACTTGAGCTAATTAACGGCGCACTGGCTTGCTACAAACAACACAATGCCACGTGACCATATAGAGCAGGCTAATTCCCCATTGTTCTTGCCACACAACGTCACATGACTATGTAAATAATGAGGTAACTCTAATTAAACGCCTACCTCTTTTTTGGTGACTTTACCGTATCATTTTAAGAAATGTTGAGTTGGAAACACTTGGTGATTATGACTACTTAAGTGACAGGTTATGGATACCTGTACATAATATGACTGGAAAGTTCACATTGATTGGTGGAACCAGAAAGACAAGAAATTAAATCAACTGAATCCAATTAAACAATAACGAAACAAGCGTCAGTTCTGTATTGTAAAGTAATTCCGAAGATGCTAGGCGAAAGCGATTCAGTTATTGTCTACGATGTGCTGGTCCTTCAGGACGCAAGAACTTAAACTCCCAATCCCGTAAACGTACTCCTTTGCGAAATTTCGTCCAGCAAAATAGAATTTTGGAGTTACTACCGTATTGTATTATTGTTTTCAGTTGCAGTTGCTATATTACGTCTTTTATCATATTTTCAGAGATTTTTAAGGAATTGTTTTACTTCCTGGTATGTGCCGACCTGGTTCTGGTAGTCGTGCGGTTTCGGAGTCAAAGCCAGCGACTCGAATTTTCCGGGTTCGAATCCCGGATGGGGCATGGATGTTTGTTTGTTGATTCGAGACGGGCAGAAGTCATTACTTACTAAAATGGCCCAAAAATACAAAATTTACAATTTACTTCCTGGTATGCAACACAAGTATCATGACTGACGTTCGGGTTGTATAACATGTAGGATATGTTTGGAAACCCGTGCATTGTAGCAAACAAAAATATCGAAAAATCGTTAAAACATATCAAATATATCTTAAAATATATTTAAATTTTTTTTAGGACGCTCGTTACAAATATTGACTCTTTTTTTTTGTCAGAACTACGTAGCTGACAGCGTGGAAGTAAGTTTTCCCACTAAAAGATTGAACACAAATTTTGATAGTTAATGCTTACAGTAAAAAAAAAAAAAAAAAAAAATCATGCTTCGCCACTGTGAGCGAAACATTCGGGTCCGCAATATTTATACATAAAATTTAACAATATTTGTCACATACAGGTACATAGTGCACTAAGCTCTTGCGTGTTCATTGTTTCTAGGTCGTCATGTTGCATTATAGTGGAAATAATTCTTACTTGTTAGTATCAGTAATAATAATAATATTTTTAATGTGTCGTACTTTATGGCTTTTACCTTGAAGGTAGAATGTTTCTAGTTTTTTTTTTTTTTTTCATTCTTAAACACCACTGTCAGTCAACAAACACTAAAATAAAAGCCAAAGAGTTCCATCTTACCTTGCTGATTATCCACCAGTAAGATAAAGGCACTCAGCTCTCTTGTGTTCAGGGACGTATTTAGGGGGGGGGGGGTCCGGAGGGGGCAGACCCCCCAAAAGTCAAGAGTTACAGGCAAATAGAATATAACTTTAGGCGTAATCATCTGTATTTAATATACATTTCATGCCCAGATACAGGTTGGACCCCTCCCAAAATCAAATTGTGGATACGTGCCTGTGTGTTATATTTTGTGAAAGGAGCAACTGCGAATGAACCAGCCCGTGGTCAAGTGACTGCGGTGAGAAATTGTCAAGTGATGATGATGGTGGGTGTTCTGCCCGGGGGTAGGTCTATGATCCCAAGATCCCTGAGCGAGGTGAATCAATGGTGATTTGCGATTGCCTTCCAACATATAAAAATGACATCCGCAGCTTAAATTGGGATCTGAACCACTGTGTGTACGCACCGGTATCAAGCCTAGGACTCCTTGATTACAAGGTAGTGAGCGTCACCGCTTGGAACACTAATGATCAAATCCGGATAAAAATTGCCCGAGTATTTTTTAAGATTCGGATATTCGTCATCTAGATTTATTTATCATCTGTATATTATGTCACCTGTATATTCTCATAAGAATATTATCCATCATCCGGATTTCGTATTTATCCTTATATCTGTCATATTCCATACGTAATCCGGATTATCTTACTTTTCTGAACCGGATATCTACTATGATGTTTTTTTTTTCATAGTTACATCGTTGACATCGGATGAGCGTTGAGAAGACGCTGTGGGTTTGAATCCCGCTCACCCCGCCCATTTGGACTGAGGAATCCCCAGAATTCTCGTATGTCCCACAGGCGAGTGACGGGATGGTACCTGGAAGTAGAACATTAGGCGATAACTTCCCCCTTCTTGCTGCCGGAGGTTTCCGCCAGACATGTGACGGGGTTTGGCGTTAACTACTTGTTTGATGGCCCGTAAATGCAAAGTTAACTTAATAGGAGTCCCATTAAGAACCCCAGTTTCCCAAAGGAACTCAGACGGTCTGATAAGAAAGAAAAAATGAAAAATGAGTATTGAAATATGAAAATAATTTTATAGACAGAATATTTATTTATCTATAGATATCTTTCGCAAGACTGTTCTTTTTCTAATTAAAATGCTTCCGCGTCCAGACACAAACGGGTGTAGTGCTAAAGCCAACGTTTATAGAAGTAACAGATGTCCTATTCATGTAACATCATTGGCTTAGAACTAGAAAGGCGAAGACTGAGAAACCTTCCGAACGTAACAGCACCACTCTGCCATTTTGATTTGCACAGCCAGAATTTAGGAGTGGTAAAGTAATCTGCTCGTAGAACTAAGGTTTTGCTCGTTCTTTGACTCACTTAATTAATAGTCACTTAACCAAATTAGCAACTTAGTATTTAAATTGCTTGTAAAGACAAATCTCCTCAATTTTGGCTGGGCACACCAATATGGCAGACTGGCGTTTTTGCGTTCGAATTCGTTTTTATTTCTAGCATAATCCTCTAATTCTAATATCCTTGGTTAATGACGTCACAGGCGAGGGAACCTAATAATAGTTCTATAAACGTTGGCCAAACCCACTCCTAAATAGCATTCATTTGAGTGCTTTTTCTCTAATTTAGAGTGTCAATCAGTCCCGACGTTTGCACAATTGAGTCGAATGAGTTTAAACAGTTGCTGCTGCTAGACTTTTAGTGATCAGCGCCATCACCGAAAGCTGATTTGCTGTGGTGGAAGTTTCTGCAAGACGAATTCATGTTTACAACTGAACGATGAAAAACAAACTCAATTACATGACCGATCTCCGATTTCTAGTACATTTTCTTTTTTCAGTGTACATTCAACACGCTGATCTCCAATTTCTGTGCCCCCCCCCCCCAAAAAAATAAAATCCTCACATGAGATGTGATCAGTGCTAAATTTGGCATTTGTGACTATATTACCTCGTTGGAGATTGGCGCATGAGCCGATTTTAAAGAATGTCGCTCACTCAGCTCAATTATGATGTTATATAGATTTGTTTCGAGTTATTCGAAATTCTGTAAACATGCTAATGCACGTTGAAATAATAATAACAATGGAATAACAAACCATTGTCAAAGAAAGCAAAATCTGAAGTAATTTTGTCACATATTCATGTGGCTGGACAGGCACGTACCTAAACGTTGGTTTCGAGGGGGGTCCAGCACCTTCCAGGGGGGGGGGAGTCCAAGGTCTGTCTGGGTGTGAAATTTATGTAAAATGCATATAATTTTGTCAAAAAATGATACTAATTATACCAAAAAATCTGAATTTAGGGGGCGGGGGCTCAGGACCCCACTCTGGGTACGTCCCTGACTCTGGAGTAGAGGAAAATCAGTCAAGTTACTTGACATATGTTACGGCGAGATTGACACGATAAGACACACTGGTAGGATTGTACAGCGGATGTAGCACGGACTCCTTTGTACCATCAGCTTCAAAAGTTGGTACCCAGTCAGAAATTTTCTTCTCCAAATAACTTTGAAATGGGTAGACCAATTTGAGTACACTTTTTTTGTAACTCATAGAAAATCCTATTCTGTAAGTTACAGGAAACCGTAGTCAAATCGCTTAGTCTATAATTTTACGAGTCGGTACAAAGTTTTGGAGGTGACTGTACATGCTCTGGGAAGTTCCTGCAGCTGATATAAACTCACCGTTTCTAAAAGGTTAGCGTTTAATTTTCGTTAGAAGAAGTTAACACCATGTCTCTATGATGTTTGTCTCAACTGTGAACAGCCCTGCTTCCAGAGTTTGGAGAACGTTATAATAACACGACAAACAATGTGATCCAATTGTCAATGTTATTTCCTCCCCCAGTTGTGGCTGGATGGACTCTTATCATTCTCGAAGAATCTAATCTTGTTGAGAGAAGCCAACTAAAACACCGTTACGTAACTGTATATATCTCATCCTCAAGAACACTTTATACTACACGTTTGTGTATCTATACAAACAAAGTAATTTACAATTTGCATCCTAATGGAGCCATTTTCTTTTTTTAGTTTTCATAAAAAGAAAATGAAGGTCTGAAAGAATGTTCAACTGGAGACATGGCTCCTGGCGGCGAATGGTATCGTGTCGTGAATAGGCACGAACGGGGTACTTCACGTACCAGACTGGAATCTTCTTTCTTGGTTGCATTCTTTCTTCCTTCCCCCAATTTTACATCCAAGGAGGAAGGAGGAAAAAAAAAAGCAGAACTCAGCAGTGACCTCAAGTGGAACGGTAGGTCAGACCGTGTTGCCAAGTTTACTGATTTGGGTCAAAGATGCTGGTGTTTATTATACGAAATACCTGCTAATCATTGGTTTAGGTTTCTGTCCATTTAGAAGAAAAAGAAATATGAACAAAGATCATCACTAAAATTAAGAATGAGAATGAGTACCGGTACGGTTGTTTCTCGACTATAGAATTTGGAAATAAAGACAACGAACAGTGTTGCCAATTCACGCTTTTTATAACTATTTTTATCTCTAGTTATCGCTAATAGAAACAACACTGTTCCAACTACAAAATATCTAACTTCTTGCCTTGCCAAATATAGAACCTTTGCGTATTTGTAGATTTTCGATTATCCTGTTTCAGTTTAGTTGCCAGCAATTAAACTTTGATATTTATTAAACTTCTGGCATATACGTCACGTTTCTGGTTGTACACTACGGTTTTCAATTTCGGAATTTCAACTTCGTAACAATTCCTCAGTTCTGACATCCCAGAATTCATAGACTTTCCAACAATTCATACATACTTTTAGCAAATTTTGGAATGACAAAATTTGGTACTCATCTATCGTAGTCCCTTCATCAGGGGGGTGTAGGAAGTTTCGGTGCAGGAAGTTTCGCTGCAAGGATGTTTCAGTGCAAGAATTTACTGATTGGTAAAAGAGCGAAACGATATTCAAGTTTCCCAACACAAAAGCCTGTTCAATAGTAAACATTACATTTTAGATAAATAGCTTTCCAAACAGATTACGAACAATGATTAACCTTTACAAGGGATGGGCAAAAAGAAATAGATGTTATAGAAGTGTTATTTACACATAAATGAAATTTGGATGACATTCTTGTTTTTTATTTACTAAGTCCACATGTCAATCTATTTTGTGAGAGAGCGAGAGAGAGGGAGAGAGAGGGAGAGAGAGCGAGCAAGCACATATTGTAGTATAGCTTAGTTTTCCAGAAGTATTTGAATTTTATTAGAAAATATATGTTTTAAAATGTGCTTACCCTTTTCTTTCACGTATTAGTACACCTTGGGTAGGGCTGACGTGTAAGAGCATTATTGGAAGTAACAATCAAAATGTTAATTTTCGAAACTAAGGAAGAAAAAAAAAAACAGTTCTCAACCCCCGGGTTTCGGCATCGCAGCCCCATTGTGTCAGTGGTTACGATTGCTGACTTCTAAACGGTACTGTGAATGTGTAGGCAAGCATGTTCGACTTCTGATACGGGCCATCCTGACTGATGTTTCCCAAAGATTTCCTCAATTTCACCAGGAGCATACCGGATTCTACCTAAACATCGGCTACCATCGCTCTCTTCCTCATCTATGTCTCCCGGAAAAGACTTCACCGAGAAATATCATCTCTGACAGACTTAGGCCACAGCTGTTCTTTTCCGTACAAAATAAATGCAGTATACAAATAAAGAAAATGCACGCACGCACCCAGCAAAAAAAAAAAAAAAAAATGTTGTCTTACTTCAACACTTTTCGGTGTCCCATGGCGACCACCACTTGTTTACGTTAAATCAAAACAACAAACAATGATGATTTTGGTGATTTAACATAATGGATTCGTTGGTAATGGTGATTCAACACATTGGGGATGTCATAATAGCACTATCATAGTGTTAAATCACCGAAATATCAGAAGAAAGTGTGTTGGTTTAACACACACACAAAATGGTGGTCGCGTGGGACAGGGAAAAGTGTTGAATAATTGAATTTATTTATGGTTTCCTATAGGCAATTTAGGTTCAGGGCCGGGGTGGGGAGAGGATGTTATAAGGTAGACTGCTATGGCCTATTTTTTAGGTACGATTCCGGCAATTTTTCTGATGTTACTGAGGGGAAAAAACCTCAGTCAGAATTGGCGGCCGCTGGTATCGTTTCCAGGATTTTTCCGATTGCTATACAACGCTCTATCAACTGAAAAGTGTTTTTGCAGTGTACATAACCCCTAAACTGACGTAATGTCGGTGGGATTATTTCTCTTTTATGTTTTTGGGTTCAATTGTTGATAGAATGGAAATGTGGTGGTTACAATACCAGAGTTCGAATTCGGCCCATACTGATGAAGATATGTTCTGCCCGGATTCAAACTATTACCCGAAGGTTCCTGGGCAAGGTGAACTAATGTGGTTTCCTCATAACTTTTCATAACATAAATATGACATGGACAAGACAGTTTTAAAGCGGACAACGAACCACGTTGTGTTCCTTGCCGGGCGTGGAACCTGAGACCTTTGATACACTGTTAAAAATAATACAATATATCGCCTTTTGCATGTACACACATCTGTTGTAAAATTGTTAGATTTTTTTTTTGTGTGTACAATAAACTTCCTGAACTTGAGTTTGTAAAACAATTTTTGTGCTCTTAAACTCTTATTGTACATTTTTGTAATTAATTTTTAATTAAAGTGGTGATCACATGAAAAGAGGATTAAAAAAGTACTTGTTTGAGGTCTCCTAAAGTCATTTATAGAATATAAAAGAAGTGCTCTTATTTTTTTACAGTGTGTACTGGAGAATATCAATTTTGTAATCAAAGAATCGAACGATTGTCGAAGTGATTGATCAGTATTTAACTTCTAGACAATCACAGGTCACTTTTCACTACAGATTATTTACGATTGTATTGAATACTGGGAAAATATACCATTCGCTGTTTGTAGTCATGTTGAGAATGAAAATAACTCAATGTGAGAACATGAAATTGATTTTAAATGTGCGCTGTAGATGGCTATACATTCCTGTTTTAATTTATTACACTTTCTTCAGTCATTTCAGTACTGCCTTAAGGTAAAAAAGCTTTAAAACTGAAGCCAGTGTTTAATTGAGCTTGAATATAAACAGAACAACGCTGTACCAAGTCACCGTTAAAGAGAGTTAGCTACGGAATGTTTGGAATGCACTCAAGTTTATTTCCGTAATCGGAATATAAAACCAACTCGTTGAGAAACCTGCATTATAGCACGTTGAGTAGTTCACTCACATAAATGTACGTTGAATTCTTAATATTCCTTAGCTCGAGTTTGTTTCTTAATTCTTAAATTAAAGTAAAATTAAAAGGTCTTGTAACAGTAGCGTAACTAAAATTTTCCCCCCCCCCCCCTGCATTGATTTTTTGGGCCCTACCAGAGCATCTCGACACAATACAATTTCAGCAAATTTTTGCCGTATGTAAAAATACACTCACCAAGTGACCAGAACAGTGTTGCAAGATTTTTAAAACCAAGATTCTCTCTCCAAACTACGTCAAAATTCCCGTGCATGCTAAAAAAAACTCTCACTTTTACCAACTCTGGGAAAGTTATCAAGTTAGATTTTGAGGTGAGATCTCTTCTCATGTTTACTGGGTCTTGTGATTCTTTGTTCGATACCAAGTCTGGCCTCAAGTGGTTTGATGTGCTTTTAAAAGGGTCTTCCTTGCGCCCGTCCGTACTTTTTAATACTTTTGCAGTTATTTCAAAATCTAATTGCAGTATCAGAAAATTTCAAACGTAGTTCCCTAGTACCTACTAAACACTATGTAGACCCTAATATTATGATACGGATTTCAGGATGTTAGCAATTGTTGAGTTACACGCTATCAAAAATTATGATGTCATGAGTTAATTGAAGGGCAATTCTCATCAACGGGCAATATCTTGAAGCGCTCTCCATTGAATTTCGTATTGATTTGTAAGGACTAGAGAACTATGTTCCACAATTTCTGAAGCTGCTTTTAGATTAATTTTGAAACATTTTGAAAAATATTTTTAAAGAAGTTGGGGTGGGCGCAAGCAGAAACGCTATAGTTTCTTCGTATGGGGGTGTGTTTGTCGTGCAATGTAAGCAGGGATTCCGCCAGGATTTTCAGTTGGGACGTGTAAAGTCAAAATTGGGAGGGTGGCACGGTTGCTATCAATTTTTGACCGTATTTTTTTTTTAAAGTTGGGGGTGACACCCCCAAGGAGGAGGAGGTCTGCCAGAATCACTGAACACAAGACCACACCATTAGTTCATTTTGGCCACGGATATTCGGATCATACACTTGGCCTCCTCTTCAGTTTATCAATCATTGTCCATTAGAAGCAAAAGAAATCAAGTGCTTGCCTTTTAATCAGGAGGTATTCATTTCGAATCCCATAGTTGCCAATTCGACTGTGATAGTTTCCTGGGTTGCCACATTCACTTGTTTTTCGTTTATTTTAATTTTTACAGCTACGAGCTTAGTGAAAACTACATCCTAAGCCGTTACAGGTGGTAGGGGTCACATTTCTCGACAAATAACAAGATTCGCATATATCGCAATCTAGTTATAAATTTCTTTGAACCAACAACTCCTTTTAATACACTACAAGTAGTTTTCTGTCTTGTACGTACAGTACCTCCAAGAAAAAGGAAATGGTATTTTTAGAAGCCCGTTGTGCGAGTGTAGTGTATTAGAAAGTGCTAACAACTTGAATTTCGTGATATCATTGCCAGCATGCAACACAAACACACACACGCACTTTCGTTTCCCCCTTCCCCCTACAGTGTTTTGTGTTCTGCATAAGATAAAAACAAAACAAACAAATCTCTTGTTTTGTAAATATAAGTCGACCAGAGTAGGAGTAGACGCGAGGGTGAGGTCGCTAGTGGTTGTTTATACGCTGCAGCAGATGTCTTGCCAAGAACATAAACAGTGTTACCAAAGGTGTAGTCGGGAAAGTATACCATGAAACATACTCTTTTAAAACTATGAAACTTGCTTTTGTGTGAGATTACTATTGTCTCATTATTGAGTCTGACTGCTTCCTTCTAGCAAGTGGGAGGGGCTGAAATATTATTTAGGGGCTTAACAGCATGTTTTACACGAAAGGGAATCATTGGGGCGGAAAGCAAAGGTACTTCTCCAAGGTTAAAGGTCGTTGCATCTGGAAGTCACAGTGCAGACTTGTCGACTTGTAACATTTGTCATTTATTGTTCTTTGTCCTAAGGAATACCCATTCCAAATTTCAAGTTTCTAACCTTTAACAATTTTCGATTTCTCATATTCCACTCTTTAAAAGGTTTTCGCCCCCTCATCGGGGATGTCGAATTAAAAATTAAGATAGCTATTGGTAATGAATTGAAACAAAGTATTTTCATGTCAAATATCAAATTTCTAACTCCAGTGGTTTCCGAGTTGCACTTCATCCACGTTTAACCCCTTCGGGGGGGGGTGGCAACCTTTTAATGCTATAGTTAACCTCTCTAGTTTTAGGGAACATTTTTTTTAATTTCATTTATGGCCTTTAGGCATCTAAGACTCAGGCCGTAGGAGAAGAAAGGATTCGGGAAGGTGTAGGCCATGACCTACGTTCAAAGTGCCATCACGGAATTTGCTTGAAAACCCTCGAAAATCCTCAGTCAGTATGGTCGTCCGCTGGAGTCGAACCCGTGACCTCTCGAATGCTACGCCAACGCTCTACCACTGAGCTACGGTGGATCGGTACTAAGGAATATACATGTACCATTACTGTATTCTAATCCGTCAAGGGGCGTGGAATTGTATAGCGTTCAAACAATCTTCCAGTTGTATCTTCAACTCGTTTATTTACTTTGTTGTACAATTATGCATCTAACCTTCCAAAATTATATTTTACTAACAAAAGTGTGGCTAGATACATAACAACTAAGAACGAGAACATAGAGAAAGTACACAAGTTTAAATACTTCATCTACCGATGCTGTAAGAATAATGAAATCACAACAACTTGGGTAGGTATGCAATGTAGCTCGGATGGGGGGGCGGGGAGAAGATTATATTCCATCTTGGTTGGAAAGCCGGAGGGAAAGAGACCTGTGGGAAGACCGAGATGACGCTGGGAGGACAATATAAGAGATCTTCGTGAAATATTTGTAATTGCAATGAGGGAATTTAGTCGACAAGAATCTTGCGAAGGTGTCATCCCGGCATTCGCCTGGTGTGGCTGAGGACAAACCTAGACAAAATGTCACGATGGCCGACCTCTAAAGTCACAACCGCGTACCTTCGCATTGCCCCTCCGAAGTCCAGGACGCTACCGCCTGGACCATGAAGCAGGGGTATAACTACTATGTCGCAAAAGCCCACAATGCGGGGAGCCCTTCACAATAGCCTCTCAGTGGACCGAATCGAACTTCGGCCATGGGTATTCTCTTGCGGGGTGGGGACCTAATATGTAGTTCTCTCTGCCATGAAGCGTGGGAAAAAACTCTTGCTAGCGTATCTCAAGAGAGAAACTAGAAAACTGTCTAAAGAGATGCAAGAGGTGGGTTGCGAGAGTGGCAAGCATATAAGTTTTTATTAACACAGCTTTTATTTAACTTGCCCACGTCATCTGTAATCTTCTTCCCATATGTGGATTACGAGGACAATAAATATAGCTTCTCAATAATCAATATATTGTAACTGTAATGTAATTTTTAATATCTTGGTTCTAAAATTAATACAAAACAACCAGTAACAAAATTTCTTGGATGGCAACACTTCAAGCGAGAGGCGAAGAATAGTAACACATCTGTGCGCCTTTATTGTTTTGGCATGGTTCATCGGTTGTTCCAAAACTTGCCACGTCTATTCATATTCTGGTCGCCTTATACTTATTATTTTTATTACGCCTTTCAAATTAATTTTTAATTTTCTTTTCGTTGGAGCGACCATACTAATAGGAGTGAATCACCATTACAATCTAAATCGTCTTTGTAAAGATAAATAAGATAAAATGAATTGTTTGGGCGGTAACAGCACTATGGCTTACGCCTGTACCGATACGGGGGAAGCCCCTTATCTTTGTCACGTCTAGACATACTTGTTAATTCTTGTTAATTAAAATTATAAAAGCTGAAGCTTCAGGAATGGAAAATAAAATAATGGTAAAAACTAAAGATGTATAGAGTCTTTAGCATAAGTTTAAAACGTGTAGGCTGTAAATGGGCCTGCACAAAATAAAACAATTGTAATACATAAAACTTAACAGCAAAGGGACATAATCATCTCACAGGGACGGAGATAATCCTGTCTCATGAACATACCTAAAAACCCTCCGCAACATACCTGGTTCATCCCCTAACAATGACGCCATGTCATTCGGGATGTTATAACGTTGTCTGAGATGATTACATCCGGGACAATCTAAAAGGACGTGACGAATACTTAAAACCACATTGCAATTATGACAACGTGGTGGATCCAATCGTCGTAACAAATATCCGTGTGTCAGGCGACTGTGTTCTATACGTAGACGACATAAAAGTACTTCTTCACGCCTACTATCTCGGCAAGAGGATTTCCATGGAGCAACAGTTACCTTAATTTCTTTCAATTTATTAACAGCTACGTCACCCCATCGTCGCTGCCATTCATTCCGTGTAAATTGTTGATAATATATCATCATGTCCTGAAATGGGACATGTGGAATATCAATGTTAGCTCCTAAAGAGGCCTCACGAGCAGCTTCGTCTGCCAATTCATTACCATGGATACCAACATGACTTGGTATCCAGGAAAAGACAACCTCACCACCGGCAGAACAGATGGCGTGTGTCTTACATAGAATATCTTGCACGAGCGGATGTTTAGAATACATATTGTCGAGGCTTTGAACAACACTCTTCGAATCTGTACAAACAAGGATGCGGTTGACACCACGAACAAGACTAAAATCCAAAGCCTTTAAAAGAGCATATAGCTCAGCAGTAAAAATACTGGCTTTGGGATTAAGACAAAATGCTGGGCTTCCCCATCTACAACAAACGCGCATCCAACAGATTCATCTGATTTGGATCCATCGGTAAAAACAGAGATAAAACGCGGGTACTGACTCTGCAACGCAAGAAAACGTTGCTGGAATTCAATCATGGATGTCTCCGATTTCTTGAAACTTAACAAAGGAAAATCAATCCGTGGGCGGGCAAGTGTCCACGGCGGTCGGAGACTAAAACGGACAGGGCAGACAGTTGGGCGGTCTGCATTCAGATTCTCCAACAACTCTGACGCTCGGATGCCAAGTGGTCGGGTAGCGTGACCTGGGTGGCCTGCAGGGTGGCCTGCTAAAGCTGATATCTTAGCAAGATAGCTCAGCACAGGGTACATACGTGTGTACATCTTATGGATCTCGAGCGGTGGTTCGGCGGCATCGACACAAACACTGGTGACAGGGCTTGTGTGATACGTGCCAGTGGAGAGTCGAATTCCAGCATGATGGACACTATCGAGCGAATGTAAGGCTGAAAATCGTGCAGAGGAATAAGCGTGACAACCATAGTTATGCTTGGATAAAATGAGTGCGCGATAAAGGCGCAACAAGGTTGTACGATCAGTACCCCAAGTGGGATCACTTAAAACACGTAACAAATTCAGAGCTCTGGTATAGGAAATTTTAATTTGGCGAAGGTGACTACGCCAGTTGAACTTTCTATCCATGATCAGACCAAGATATCGTAGCTCCTCGACGAACTTGAGTTGTCTGTCTCCAAGAAAGAGATCTAGGTCAACTAAACAATAAATTGTCTTTGTGAATTGTTGCTTGGCATAGTGGTTGACACGTTTTAAGCTTCAGCAGCTAATGTCCGTCCTGTCCGCAACTTTCAACCCTTGAAACTACTAGGGCTAGAAAGATAGTTGAGGTGTCGTTGGAAAGGGCTCGGCGAGACTAGCTGTCATTCATTCAGTTGGCAGGGGATTGCCAGCTGTTCCCCAGGGGAAGGGCGGATTTTCAACTGTGGAACTACTAGGTTTAGGAAAGTGGTTGATATTTGGTTGGTAAGATCTCGGCAAGACGAGTTCGAACTCGTATCATTCAGATTGCATATGCGGTACCTGATTTTTTTTTTTTTTGGGGGGGGGGTATTTCAACTTTAAAACTACTACGACTTCGAAAGTGGTTGAGGGGTCGTTGAAAAGGTCTCGGCAACACGAATTCAAGCTTATATCATTCATCCAGATTGCAGGGTGGTTCACGAGTTTAGGGGGGGATTTCAACTTTGAAACTACTGGGGTTAGGAAGGTGGTAGATGTGTCGCTGGAAAGGTTTTACCACAATTTTTCGAAAGAAACATTTCACATATAAATAGGACGCTCGCTGCTGAAGCCTGGCGGTAGCTTATGTGCACAGTCTCCCGACTGAGCTTCGCCTCACTTGTTTTCTTTGCCATTACGTATATTTAACTATTTTTTTGTCAGTTTTTCTTGTTTGTGATAGCTTAGATTTGTCTGTAAGTGGATACCGAAACGCAGCAAAGGCAATATTGACACCGATAAGATAAGATAAAATGAATTGTATGAGCGGTAACAGCTATATGGCTTACGCCCGTCCGATTGACACCGAATCAAAGGATCATTTCTATGAATGAACGAACAAAGTCAAGGAATTGCGTTTTTGTAATTACTTCCCCTTTTTTGTAGAAAAGAAAAAAAGGTTCAAATTTAAATCTGTCATGGGATGAAAATTTGTTTGCTTAGGTTGTCTAGGTAACTTGTACACGCTCATTTCTTTGATTACATTACGATAATAATAAAAATCCTTTATAGATGGCAGATGTTTGCAGTGAGATAGAATCAGAAAAAAATATCTATGACAGATGTACGAAGCATATTTACATACTTAATTGCAAGAAAGACTGCAATTAAGAGTGAATAGGATTTACGTAGTTACCTTTGAGAGTAAATATGTGCTTTTCCTCCACTAATCTATACCTTTGAGTGTAAAATGACAAAAAAAAAAAAAAAAACTAGTTGGACTAATGCAGTTCTTTGACATGATAATGTATACAAACAGCGGGCTACGGCCGTGGTTCCGTTGGGGAGAACGTAGATCTTGAATGCGGAAGACTTTCTGTTCGAGCCCCGCGGCTGATCATCGTGATTGCTGTGGTTTCAGGGTTTTTCCTTAGTCACATCAGGCCTAATGCACCAAGCGGCTCGGTTGGCAGAGCGCTGGTTTCATTTTTGGAAAGTCCATTGTTCGAAACCAGAGACCCACACCGAGCTGCCGTAGCTCAGTGGTAGAGCGTTGGCATATCATACGGGAGGTCGTGGGTTCGATCCCAGCGGTTGACCATCCTGACTGAGGTTTTCCCATGGTTTTTACCTCAGTCGTACCAGGCAACTTTCAGCATAGGCCCTAAGCGACACCTTCCCGAATCCTTTCCACTCCCCTATCCCGGCCTGAGCCTTAGATGCCTAAAGGCCATACACTGAAATTCAAATTCAAAACCAGAGGCAAGCGACTAAATCACAGGCAAATTTCAAACTCAGCTATCCTTTAATAGCTCCGGTACTGAGTTTAGATTTTCATATTTTTATTTTCATTGGTATGATACCAACACTATATTTTATTATTATTTGTTTTTTCAATGGACAGTTAGATATTAATTAGCTTTTGCAGTTTCTTTACAGATATATTCTGTAATTTCAGATATATTCTGTCCCAATTATATTCTAAGATTAGCAGTCCTGAGTCTAGTGGTCAAATATATTTTTTGTAACTCATTTCCCGGCGTCATATAATGATGAAATTTTGCACAGCGACGCAAGTCGGGTAACTATATAATATTCCATTGTTACTTTCATATATATTTATATATTTTAAAAGCGTATTTGTATTTCTTTAGTGTTATCCTAAAATAAATACTAGCCCGCGACGATGTTGCGTTAGTCTGGTTGCAGAACACTTTAGGATTTGGGTAACAAATATTAGCTTACAATATATAGGGTAAGAAAAAAGTATCCGAACACCGAAATACCTCGAAAAGAAAATAATAATAAAAAAAAAAAACTTTTTAAAAACATGCTTTCCTTCATTCGTATTAAAAAGTAAAAGATAATTTTGTTTATGCCTGACTAAAAAGAAAAGCATAGAGCGCACTAATTGAAGAATTTATAAAGTGACTGTATATGAGAGCGCGCCTCATGCTTCTCTTTTTAGTCATGCATAAACTTTTTTTTTTTACTTTTTAGTACGAATTGTTTATTTAGAAAAAATATGATTTTAAGAAGTTTCTTCTTATTTTCATTTCTGGACTCCTGGATGGCCGAGTGGTTACTGGTTAGCGCTCTTTCTTTCGATAAGCTGACCCAGCATCGATTCCCAGTGGGGCCTCATGTTAAAGAGGGTGAGGACTCCGCCCTCGAAAGAAGTAAAAAGGCTGTGATGGGAGTCGTCATATTGACAATGTAATGCCTAATTGAACGAAAGTCATTTGGTTGACTAAGTCCCTATTTGGATTGAAGTGGCGTAGGATTTTAAATTTTCTTTCCTGGGCAAATTTTGGCCTAGACTCGTTACGTCTGAGGGATGACATCTCTCAGCGATCTCTTAGCGAGTCAAGGATGGAAAAGTAATCGTCATTGCCGTAGTGTAGGTATAATCCCGGTATTTGTCTGGTAAAACTGAGTAAAGACTTGGAGAACATCGATTAGGATGGTCATCATCGGGACTTGAAGTCGCGAAATCCGCGACGATACCGACTGAACCCTGGGGCTGGGTTGAATTTAATTAATTAAACCGTATTTATTATGACAGAGTTTAGTTTCTTTTATATAATTTCATAGTTTTTTTTTAAAAAAAAGAAGAAAGTATTTATTATATTAATTTATTGCTGCAACCAGCAAGTTTATGAATGTCAAAACACGATTTGTCGCACTTGAAAAACTAAAGAAGACATTTAACCTTTTGACGCCGAATGGGCAAAATAATATCCATAATTTTAACACGTTAAAGCTTCCCCATCTCACTGATCCAGGAGCATATTTGTTTAGTCTTACATTTATCCTGAGGGAACTCCCTAAACAGGAGAGGTACATTTTATGCGTCAGGGCTACGCGGCGGTGGACATTCCTCCATCTTTGTTTTCTCCCCTCCAGCACCCCCTAACTTTGGTACAAGTGATCCACAATCATAAAAGTGGGTTTACATTGGAGGCAAGCGATGACATTACTGATATACAAATTTTTGTAAGCCTACTTTCCGTGGTTCATGAGGGGTGTAAGTTTGCGTATTTTTGGCGTTGACGTATACCGTACGTCGTCTCCCTTCAAAATATTATTTTTTCAATTTGTTTTACTTGCTTCATCCTTTTCTTCTTCTACAAATTCTGCACGATGGGCACCACAGGTACCTCGTTGGAATCTGGCTCCATAAACTTCCGAACGAGGTATTATTTATGACTCTCGGATAATTAGGTAGTACAAGGGTAAGTTTGCGAATATATTGAAATCCCTGCTCGGTGTCTAAGGGTTAAAAATCTATGTTTTAACTCCGCCACTGACCTTCCAACGAACACAGAATCCCAAATGGTGGAAGAAATCCTTGAAGTTTTTTTTTTTCCAGCTTGTTATGTTTGTCCTGGTTATCAAGGAGAAAGGCCGCGTTGGATTAATATCTATAGAGTTGTAGGACGTTGTCATCGCTAGAGTGACTCGAACGACGATGCGACTTTCATTTGTTTGTGGACAGGACAGGAAACAAAAGATTGAGAGAAAGGTAAAAGTAATGTACTTTTTTTTTTTTTTGGTCGATGCGGTCTACATGCTTCTGAAGGTTGACAATGTGAGTGTAAATCCCGTTTTGTTTATTTTTCAACGGGTCTTCCACACGATCTGACCACACACAACACAACACACACAAACCGTATTTGTATTTCAAAAGCAGAACTTTCGATTTTCGAATTCGAACATTGTGGCGAATCGAAAAGCGTTCAATATATCGAATATCGAAAGAGTTTCATATTGAAAAATCGAGCATCGAAATATAGTTGGATATGAATATTCGGTGCACCGATTTTGATACTATTGTTATCGATTCGATATTATCGATAAAAAAAAATTGTGAAACCTTATTTTGAAGGCAAATATACAGGTTTGGTAATCGTACAGTGCCTGAAATTGTTGCTGGAAGAAAAACATTCGATTCAAAGATAGTTGCGCAGTCTGGCAACACTGATGATGGGTGTTCTAAGACTGAAAAGTCGTAGAACAAGCCATGTGGGGTTTGTGGTGGACAAACACCATGTGCTTGGGTTTTCTCGGAGTCCTCCTGTTTTCTCCCACTTCCTTCATTCTACCGATCATCTTAATTGAAATCCTAGGACAAGGTGAACCAGTGGTCGTTTGGCATAGCCTTGCATCGAATATAAATTACTTATTAAGGATGGAACTTACAATTTAAAGCGAACTCCGAACCACTTCTGCTCCCAAACGGGTATTGAATCTAGGATAACATGATAAGGCGAGTCGCATTACCACCCACTCACTCGAGGAACGTAATCGATATGTTGTTTATACGAAGCAAAGGCCTTTAGACATCTGAGGCTC
This sequence comes from Lepisma saccharinum, assembly GCA_022664845.1. NCBI lineage: Eukaryota > Metazoa > Arthropoda > Insecta > Zygentoma > Lepismatidae > Lepisma > Lepisma saccharinum. Next base: position 35,857 of record JAGDQP010009320.1, on the reverse strand, counting down.
AGACCGGGATAGGGTGGCGGAAAGAATTGTGGAAGGTATTTAAAAAAATGGAGCAATCATATCATGAAAGCCTTCGGTGAAGGAGCCGGACTCCCTATCAATTGCGGTTCACCAAACATTGACAGCACCACCAGAAAGATTCCGACAAGAAATTTACTCTGGCGTTGCCGCTTTCTCGAAGCAGATGACAGAAGCGAAAGGTGGTCATATCTTTTCCCAAAAGAGAAAAAGGAAGGAAGAAGAAAAAGGGAAAGGAAGGGAAGAATAGCAAAGAAAGAAGTGACAACGTTTGGGTCAAAATCACAGACATTCCTTCCACATGTCTGTGGTTTTGAAGAAAACATGTGGTGAACTAAGGCTTTCTTGTTGTGGATCAATGAATAGATGGCCAGGGATCGACTATTTTGTAGGTACCATCCCGGCATTTGCGTGATGTGACTGAGGAAACCCCTTGGAAAAACCTCAGTCAGGATGGTCGGCCGCTGGGATCGATCCCAGAACCTCCCGAGTGCTAAGCCGACGCTCTACAACTGAGCCACGGCCGCTCGGTTTTCCTTGCATAAGTTTGTGATTTGTGAGTCTATTTCTCTGTTTCTTCTGTTTATGTCTATTCATTTTACAAATATACCATTATGTGTGCTTTAATAGCACTTAGGCAGAAGCCCAATCACACATCACAGAAGGAGAGAATGTTTCTCCTTCTTAGGGCTGATTTTCATGAAAGCTTGCGTTGCTTGCGATTTGGATGAATAGCCAATTGAAACACGTGTTACACTTACCTTACAATAAAACACGCAATAAAACACGTTGGCTACTCACTCAAATAGCAAGCAACTCAAGCTTTCATGAAAATCAGCCCTTACCATTGTCCAATCGAGCGGAAACTTTGTACACTTGATGAAATAAATCATTTTTAAGAAATCCAAATTTTGAGATACATGTTTTTAATCGCAAAAAATGATAATTTTAGATCATGTAATAAACATAAAGTATTTGAACACTTTCTTAGTCAAATGAATTACACATTCGCTTTCGTTGTGAGGGAGTAAAGTGAACCCAAGCCCAATTTCCAATGGTAGGCCTACTCATGAAATTTCGCTGTTGATCCAGCATCCTGAGGGTAATTCCAAAGCTGCTTTACTAAAGAAGTAGCGGACTTCGGTCTCGTAAATAAGAAAACGCGGCAATGAGGGTTGTTTCGCTAACAATATAACACTTTGAACGAAAGCTACCTGGTCAATATGGTCTGTAGCGCCTTTTAAATTTAGTAAACACACAGAGGTGTCAATGACCTTTTCCTGCAGTTTCATGTCGGTATTAGATTCTATATGGCAGATAACTCTTTTAGAATGTAATAAAGAACTAAAGGAAGTCTAGGGAGATCCACAGAGTAAAAAAGCTTCCTGGTGTGGCAAGAACCATTTTTAAGCTTAGATTTGATAAAAGAGGGTCAGTAACCATCAACAACATTGGTGCTTTGAAAACAGAATAATTTTAGTTTATTTTATATAGTCGGTCACACACGTGGACAACACACGCAATACGTTAAAATCAAGCAAAGACATTTTTGCTTCCTCAATTTATATATATTTTTTTCTTCTAAAAGCAATGCTCCGCTGTTTTGATGTCTTTCTTTTTCATTGGGTGCCTTTAGATATAACCACGCACACCTTTTAAGTCGTTTATCGTATGCAAATGAATGCTTTATCTCATTTTTCTTTATTCACAAATGTGACCTATCACGCAAAGGTTGAATATAACTTCTAAAAGCACTCGCGCACCTTCACACACAAGATACACACACTTAAACATCTGAAGTCATGTGCGAAGGAAGCAGGAATGATGATTCCTCTTGAGTTTAAAAGGCGTGGATAAGATATGGTCAATGACCTGATTTTGCTTTTCTGATTAACTCTGCCAGTTGTTTCGTTTGTTTCCAGTTGAAAGAAACCACGTTTTTTTTTAAAAAAAAAAGAAGAAAAGAATGCTAACATTCACTCTCTTTTTTCTTCTTCTGTTTTTACGATACTGGAATTAAATCTTAAGATGAGCAGTACCAGAACTTGTCCTCGGGATTAAATGAAGATAAGATAAATATCCAGCGCTGATGACGTCAGTTGAAAAAAAATCATGCGCCATAGAACAATTAAAATTACGTTTGGAAAGTAAGAAGTTCGGTCGAATACCTGCAGAGGGCCCGATACTAGCGACACTAGCGATACATTCTGATGAACGAAGAAAGGTACTCAATTAGGAACGATCGTAATCAACAATTTTTCACAGCATTTCAGATTGTATTTCTTCTTTGCAAAGCATTCGGCGCCAGATACAATAAATAAATAAATAAATAAAAATATAAAAAAAAAATGAATGCGGTGAACGCCTGTTATAACGAGCACGCTCGTGCTTGTGCTTGTGCTTATAACGAGCTTGTGCTAAGCTGCTTGTAAATACAATGTCCTCTAAGTGACGTCACACCCTAATCAGTCAGTGAGAATGTAAAGCAGGGGAATTGGCTACCAGTTATTTGATGTGTCTTAACATTTGTCTTTTTATTAGCACCCCCTTTTGAGTATCACTTAATTATTATTATCGTAACCAAACTTTTTTTTTTTTTTTTTTTTTTTTGTAAATAAAGATCATAAGGCCTTAACAGAAGATGATCTGAGAAAGAAGGAGACTGCATCATAAAGAACCCTACATACTGTACGATTCGCGGGTCATGTAGCGCTGATAGGGGAAACTGATTATTATTTTATGGCATTGTGGTTGATAAGCTGGAAGAAAACAAGTTGTTGGAAACTAGGTAGGTGATGAAAACTGGATTGATCTTACCCAGGATAGGATTCAGTGGCGTGGGTTTGTTACTGCGGCGATGGATTTGCGGGTTCCGTAAACCATTAGATTATACCTGGCAGGGTTCTGGAGTCAACGTGAAGAAGACCTGGTGAATCTTCTTCTCTGAAGAAGCATCTAGGTTCTAGTCCTGCTGTTAGCCGAACTGACTGAGGTTTGCTATCGTGTCCTTCAGTTTCACCAGTCGAATGCCGAGATGGTATCTCGATCGAACTCCTGACTGATGTGTTCTCTAGCCTTGGTCCCCGGAAGAGTACTCGCCGAATAGTGTCATCTTTCAGACACGTGACGGGTATCGACCACAGATGCTTATTGACCACCTCGGAAAAATGAAAAACGTTATTTTAATAGCACGTTGGAAAACGAATGCGAACGCTCTTGCTTCTGAATTTCATGTTTTGTGGTTACCTCCTTCGTAATCAAACTCAAAATATCTGTGTCGCTGGCTAATGCAGGAGAGAGAGAAAAAAGAAAGAGAGAATTTTGTCATTCTTTTTCGTTGACTGGAATACCAGACGAGCGTATGTGCATGACGATCTGCTATAACGTTCACCCTTAGAAGGAAGAAAAAAAGAAGGGAAAGCCATAATTCCTAGAGTATTTTTGGTTTTGTGCTACAAACCACGCAAAAAATTAAAAACAGAAAATACTCTCTTCTTTTTTTTTCTGTGTTTTGTCAGCCCTTTTCCTAATCTTTCCATTTTCAGCTGCTTGTTTTTGCCCTGCTTCATTTCACAAGTCTAGTTAAAAGCAAAAATTTATGGTGCCATGATGGCCGCGAATGGTTCTAATTTTCTCTACGTGTTATTTTTTTTCTCTTCCTTTAACGAAATAATGTTCACAAGATGGTGCCACACATTATGAGAAATCCGAGAACTATTTTTTTTATTTTTTTAGTCCAAATTCTTTTGTGGGAAACTAGTACTGAAGAAACATAATTTCTAAAAAGACGTCTCGGAAAACATTATTGCGTGTGAAGTGATTTAACACAACCATCGCCATATTCTCTTTTAACAGGTATTCTTCTCTCCGCTAACAACGTAAAATAAAACTTTGTGTTCCTTTGCGGATTCCGAAAAAAAAAACTTTGGTTTGGTCGTGGTTTAATTTCACTTTGATGGTCTGTCTGTAACATACCTCAACTAAATTAGGCACAGATTTGAGTCAAGAGATCTATAATTATCAGGCCGTTATCAATCTGGCGGCAGGGCCCGTTTCATTTGATTAGCGTTCTCCATTCTACGAATACATGCTGGTTCCCTCTTCGATGCATGGAAGTGAACTTACTCCGTTAGGGTTGCCAGCTGCCCCATATTATGAGTAGTAAATTCACACACACACATTTTCAACATGATCAATCAATTTAACAAATAAAGCTTGATGGACTATTTCGAACTGTTTACTATGCAGACCGGTGAGACTGTTCAAATCCCCAACCCCAACACGATGGCATATTTATGCCGTCGGCTTGCTCTGTTGATTACAGATACTAATCTCAAATGTGGTTAGAAAATTTAAGTATCCATAAAATAGCACAGCGCCTAACTAGTTCCTTTTTTCATTTTAGGTTATTTTTGATTTGTCCCCTATTTTTGGTATTATCTTTTTTTTTTGGAGCGTGCCGTAATTTAGTCATCAAGAGCTGGCAACCCTGTGCTACGTAAGATAGTAAAAAAATTGTCTCTACAAAGTAAACAGTCCAAGAATTAATGTGACGTTAACATCATGTGTTCAGAAGGGAACAATGAGCTATATCTTGACCTGAACAATGTAAGGATCTCGACAAGAGGAGATAACTGTACGTAACGTGCAGTGATTCCTCTCTCTGTGTGTGTGTGTGGGGGGGGGTCACCCCCCAAATCCCCGAGAGCAACCCCCAACTTTAAAATTTTTACGGTAAAAAAAACTATATAGAAATATTGCAAATCTCTTTTTGCACCCCCCCAGTTTTTACTTTTTCCCCCCCCCCCCCTCCCAACTGAAAATCTTGGCGGAATCGATGATAACGTGTAAAGTGGAATTTCTGTGACATCAAAACTACTTCCAACAGAAACTTTGAACTGCAAAATGTTTGAGATATCAAAAACAGTGCAGTGGATCGGAATAACCAAGGACACACCTGGAGTAGTGAATGATCGATCCGCAGACCGTTCAATGACCGAACAGTGAACTGAGTGTTTTTTTTTTTGTTGTTGTTGTTGTTTTTTATCAAGAATGTAATCTTAGACAAACATTGTTTTCTTCCAACAGGCTGTGAATTGTATCAACAAAATCTCAGCTTACAAGGAATGCTTTTCAACTATAAAATGGGTTTAGAAAATCTGAAATGTGAATTTGGTGGCCCATCGGGCGGCCTGGGTTCAAATCCTGGCCAGGCCACTGGAGACTTTTCTCGCAGTGTTCCCATGCCTGACGCTCTGAGGTGCACTCAGCCTCCTATCAAATTGAGTACCGGAGTGCTCCTTGGTAATCTTGGGCACCTTGGGAAGGTAAAGGCGATCGAGCGTGGGACTGACCACCCCACCTCACTTCGTACCATAGGTCAAGAAAATGTAGAGCGCTCGCTACCTTCACATCTCCCATGCACCGTTCACGGCGCGTGCGTATCGCACAGGGGATAGCGTTAATTTTTTATTTTTTTTACTGAAGATATGACTTTTGGCAGAGTTTTGCTGATGACCATAATTCACCCAGTTCTGGCTGAATGATATTATTAGGATCGTGAAGTGGGCCAATGCATGGGAACAGAACCGGCTTTAAATCAATCGGTGCTCTGTTCCAAATTTTAGATGCGCCCTCTCATAAATAGTAACTTAATTTTCCGAACTCATACGGTAGAACCAACTCATTTGTCAAATACTAATTGATTTACCCTAGAACACGAGTATTACGTAGTACGAATAAATTCATATTTATCGTTAATTTTATCATAAAAAAGAGTATTTAGTGAATTATACCAACATAATGAATCTGCTGCTATTTTGAAATTTATCGTAATAAAATTTTGCTTCGAAAGTTTGTAATAAATGAAGAAATAAACAACTATCAAAGTCCAATTAAGTGAAGTAAAATAAAATCATAATAACCAACCACCGACGTTACAGACCGATAGGAGCCTGCCTCAACGCCATCTGCCCGCGCTTGGTGGAACTGCGCGCCCAGCCACGAACAGGCGTATTATGAGCTTTCTAGACCGAGTAGCTGAGCCGTGACTCCCCAGTTTTCCTCACGACGCTGGGTGGACGCCGAAAAGTAGAACTCCAGCCGGGAATTGACCCCAGGACCACGCGGACATGAGTCCAACACTCTAACCACTAGACTAAGGAGCCCCTAAAATAAAATCATAATTTTTTTGTGCAGTACTGTTTTAACCGTTTCAATACACTCGCCCCCGAATAATGTTGCCGACGAGAGAAGATTTAGGCTGTTTCATCTCGAAAATATCTTGACCAGAGAGTGTCTCGTCTCGAAAATATAAAGACCACTATAATTTGCGTTACGAGAGCTCTGTGTCGTCTTGTTTTCTATAGCCTTTTCTCTGACTCGTCTCGTGGCAACACTAAACCCGAAATGGTTGGTGCCCTGTTCGGGGGAACAGTACGAATACCCCTCGAACCGACCCTGCTCGGAAACATATTTAATTAAAGATCTTCTTCATATTCAATCAGGCAATCAAAATCAAACTTTCACGGCTTAATATTGAATATATAAACTATCCATAATCATACATTGTGTTGTCATAAGTTACGCAATGTTGCCAACTTCGTATATATATTTCAAATGCTAATACGTCAGATTATTACATGTTTTGAAAGAATACATCAAACTAAAAACATGGCCGATATACAGCATTCTAAACCGAGGAAGAAAAAAGATGCAATAGGTCGACCACTTAATCCAACCTACCGATGTGTTATTAAATAAAATTTGGCAACACTGCGTCAATTTCGATTGACATTACGTACATCATAATTTTAATCAGCCATGGCTTTGGGAGATTTAGGGACATCAGCAGCTGCAAGTTTACTTAAAAGTTATACCTCACGTTGGACCACGCAGTACACACTTCAGATTTTCTAAACACGTTTTACAATTGAGGAAACATTCCTTGTTAGAAAAAATACATAATACATTAAAAAAATAAACCAATCTTTATTTTAAAAAAAACAAACTAAAAAGTAACTATTCTTTAAATAATTTATAACTTTTAACATTATACCTAAAAATAAAAGCGTCAGAAGCTGATACACAGTTATATTCATGTTTATATTAATAAGATTTTAATGCATTAAAAGAATAAGTTTTTTTGGGGGGAGTAGGGGAGTAAACAGAGGTAATTTCGTGACAGTGATAATCTCGTGAGGACATTTTACTTCGCACAGAGATTGTAATGCCGTTATGTTCCAAAAAAACAATGTTGACTCAATTATCAACATTTTACCCTAAGGCTGGGGCTGTTTTAAATAACTTTTTTTCTAGCGGAATGGTTTTGTTTTAGTGCTTTATACACTACTTTTTTTTATCTTTGTATTGTTGTGTATCTGATTTTCCCCCTTTCCTTGGATAAGTAGGCAACACAAGATAACATCAAAGTTTGGCGGGTCGCGGTACTTCCAGGCGTTTCTGGCGAGAGGAAATATTCAAAATATACGTAGCTGCGATCATCTTGGAGTTTAAAATCCTTAATAAGTGATTTCATCGAACACACATAAGTGTGCAAACTTTCAAGTCAATAAGACAAAGAGAAGTAACTGAAAAAAGTACAATATTTGAAGCGGGAAGGAAACCCAAACAGCTAGAAAAAGTTAATTAATAAAAGCGTGCTAAAAAATCGAGGACTTAATAATAAATTGCTCTGGTCAGCACGAGAAATTTGTTTTTATTTCAGGTTGTTGTACTGTACAATACTGTTTTCTACGTCTTTAGTGGATTTGCCCACAACTATTATATACAATAAATCATACATCCCATAATCTATTATATTTGTACCTTGCACCCACCTCCACTTTTTCATATTTTTTAAAAATTATTTCAAAATCTAATTTGCAGTATCAGAAAATTTCAGACAGACAAGACCCTAGTACTTACAAGACCCTGCCTGTCTAGTATGATGTTAACGTATTTCGAGATATTAACAATTGTTAAATAACACACTATCAAAAATGTTGACGTCATAATTTAATTGATGTGGCCCTTTTTTTTCGTAGATGTCAGGAACAGTTCTCGTGTTTCAGTTTTACTGAAATGAATGTTATTTTTTCTGTTGTAGAAAATAGTTATTGAAAACTATAATGTATATATAGCTCTTATGTGTTACCTGACTGCTAGCTAACCGTGAATATTGGATAGTGTTTTGAGATTATAATCACATATTTAAGATTCTAGGCACTGAGCAATATTTCTTTACGCTCATGTACGGAATTATAATTTTGTATTGTAGAACAGTTTTATTTCAATCAAAAATATTGTCATTAGTGTTAACATAGACTATAAATAGACTTATCACACCTACATAGTTTCGTCTGCGATAAGGAGCATGTGCTTTTAAAGCCTGCCGCAAGATGACTCTGGCGAATACTTTCAGTCACTGGTTCTTTCCAGTACTAGCCACCAGAGCCACCAAACGGCAGGCTTCAAAAGCACGTGCTATTAAGCAAAAAAAACATTGATTTTAGCTCAGACGAAAATAGGTAAGTGCTATAAGTCTGTATTATTATTTAGTCTATGGTTTTAGTAACCTATATTGCCAACAGAAGAAAGTATTTTGTTGTATAATTGAATAATTTTGTTTCTTTGTCTTTGTAGGTGTTCTTCCGAGTAACCACCCTGACGTCCAAGCGGATAACGAAGTGGCAACGGTAAGAACCTTTTAATACTTTTATTGCGAGGCGGTGATAATTTTGTCGGGTTTACTTCCGCACATGGCAGCCAAATAAATAAACTAGAAAAATGCCTAATGTAAATGTAAAACGATAAAATCTTCAAAAATTCTTACCTATATGTTTTGGTGAAAAAGTGAACTGAGAGAGAGAGAGAGAGAGAAAAGGCAGTGAAGTGGGAAGTATTTGCACGGCGGCGGGAACAAATGAAAAACGAAACGCGCCTCTGCAGGAAAGTAGTTTCCATAGCATTGATCCCTATAGCAAATCGATACTGCAGTGATCAATGTAATTAGAAATTGAATCAATATATATACTGGTGTGAAGCGAGGGAGCGTGGCGTCTTATCATTTGACACTAGCCCATCACTCCAGTATCGTTACGTGGATATCAATGTGCCGTATTACACAGTGATCCATTATTGAAGTTTTCTGATAGGCATGGGTTGCTGAGAAGGCGAATGTGTCCGAGGTGTGGCAAACACGTGATAATAGTGAAGAGAGGAAATTCGTACACATTTCAACGAGCCAGAAAAAAATTGAACCTGATTTTTTTCTAACTCGCCCTCGCACTCTCGGCATACGATTTGTATTTTTGCTTGTCCATTCTTGTTTTGTAAATTTGATAGAAATGTTCCAAAGCACGTTGTTATCGACCAGTGCTTTTTATTACCCAGTGATCTTTACTGAACGATCACTTCAATATCCTTGTAGAAGAGCTCAGTGGTATTACTGTTCGGAACAAATGAAATGAATGACGCGCGCAAGTTTTAGTGGCCACGCAGTAATACACAGGGAGCATTGATGAGCTTTAATGTAGGAAAGTAACAGCTTGTTACATTTGACAATTTTAATTGATTATAGTTAAGTAAGATGTTTGCAAATAGCTAGAGTAACTTCTTTAGTAGGGGAGCTAATGGTGAGGGAAGTGGCGTTCCACTTTTGTAGCTGATATTGCGTTTCATGCAGTGTATCGCTGGGTGGCATGCGCGGAAGTAATACCATTTCCTCTTGCATTACATTTTATTTTCTTCAATTTTCTTTTTTTAGTGTACAGGGTGCAGCACAAATATTGAAATGTGATTTCACGTCTTGTTTGTTATCATAGAAACCACACAGCCCTCTCTATAAACAAACTGTGTAGATATATAGTATCACAGATAAATGTTTTCTGAATAATACATACAAAGCATGTATAATTGTATGTTCATCGGTCCTTACCTCTGTATTCTTTTTTACACAAAATCCTCACCCCCATTATATATGGCGTCCGAACGGGTAGTAAACTTTCATATTGCTGGCGTTTCGGCAGGCACGACGAGTGCAGCATAAACCATGATAGGATTCTTAAAATCTACCAACCCAGGGGTCTCTTTCTAACAGCTCTGCGCTATTTATATATTTTGTGGTAGTTCAGGTTCATCACTGTATGGCGCCATAGTAGACTGACAAGTAGTACACCCTTTCCTTCGAGCTTCTAGTCAAGCGTGGAGTTTCCGGGCTGCATATAGTTGGGATAGGCGGATTTAGGATCTGGTTCTGAAAGGAACTAGGTATCTGGTTCCAAGAAACGAATCTTGATTTTGGGTTCCAATCCAAAATCTGTATTCGTGTACCCGGTTTAAGACCCGAGTCCGGACCCTCGGCTACAAGATACAGATCTAGGAACACAGTTCAAGATTCTGATCTGGACTTTCAGTTCCAATATTAAGATCCAGGTACCCAGTTGTAAGATACTTGGTAGCAAGATCCGGACACGAATACCGGCCTCGAATATCCCTATCCCTAGTACGTAGCTTGTCTGTCTATGGAGAATTTCTCCAGGCATGCAGACAATATTTATTTTCAAGAGATGAACATTAAATAAATAAATAAAATAAGAAAATAAAGAACATTTTTTAAGTTAAACGATCTAGAGGCTAGGGAGTAAGTTTTCCAAAATATATTTTCATCGTCACTGTGTACGCCTATAATGTTTCAGGTCGTAGGTTAAACTAGAAATGAATGAAATATTCTATACCCTCTTGGGGTGTGGATTGAATGTGTATGAGGAGTGAGTTTTCAAAAATTTTGTAATGTTCCCTGAACTACGTACGTCTGCAAAGTTTCAAGGCGATTTGAATAGTGGAAGAGGGTTAAAATTGAAGGAGATGAAATTTGTTTGCCCCGTGGTGTGTGTGTCTTGAGTGGATTGTGAGGAGTGGTATTAAGGTTAATGCAATGCCTAATGTATTTTTATCGTTACACGAAATTTCAATGCTGCTCCTACAAATTCAAGCCTAGAGAGTTCAAACTTTCAGGGAAGAAAGTTTATAACCAATTCAATTGAATTCATTTTAAGGCCTTTTAGGCAACTATGACTCAGGCCGTATGGATTATGATGGGATGAATTGGTGGAATGAAGAAAGTGGGAGGAAACGGGAGAACCCCGAGAAAACACACGCACACAGTGTCTGTCCACCACAAAGCCCACATGGCATGAGCAGGGATCGACCGGACGATCCCTAGCACCAGAGGTGAGCGCTCTACCAACTGAGACACCGTGGCCCAAAACCAATTCAAGAGTTCGATCAATGCCGATTTTTTATTTTCGTTTTCATTGTTGAAATCGCTTGGTGGTTGTTGTGAATATCAAAACCTATAACAATGAATCCCTTTCAACAATGAACAAAAAATAAAATAAAAATCGGCATTGATCGAACTCTTGAATTGGTTATAGGCCACGGTGGCTCAGTTGGTAGAGCGCTCACCTCTGGTGCTAGGTGTCGTCTGGTCGATCCCTGCTCATGCCATGTGGGCTTTGTGGTGGACAAACACTGTGTGCGTGGGTTTTCTCCAGTTTCCTCCCACTTTCTTCATTCCACCAATTCATCCCCTCATAATCCATACAGCCTGAGCCATAATTGCCTAAAAGGTCTTAAAATGAATTCAATTGAATTGGTTATGAACTTTCTTCCCTGAAAGTTTGAACTCTCTAGGCTTGAATTTGTAGGAGCAGCATTGAAGTTTCGTGCAACGACAAAAATACATTAGACATATATGGAGGTAGTGCTGCCATCTTTTGTTGGATATCGTTGCTTTACATTAACCTTAAAAAGAAAAATATTGTCATCGAAACAACATAGGTGTACTAAGTTTCTGATTGAGTGGAGTAGTGGAAGTTGGGTAAAATTGAATTTAGGAGATGTGAACGTAACAAAAACGGACAAGTATTGATAAAGTTAAATAAAATCGTTTAAAAATCCACTCTTTGGTGTTTCAGTACTAGGAAGGGTGAAAATAACTAATTAAAAAGCATGAGTGCCACTACTGACATGACTAAATCTGAACATTTGATGTAATCAATTTATTGACGTATATTTATTTTACCTTCAAGTGAGTCATTCTATTAGCGAACTGTAATCATATGCCATCAATATTATTCTATAAGAAACTAGACTCAACCAAGTCTAACGAATGTAAACACCTTCCCCTACTGATTGGTTAATTGCTTGAAAATGTGTTCAATGTCTTGTGAAATGAAAAATGGTTTTGATAACAAGTCTGGCTTATTTGTTTGTGATGTATAGACGTGCTAAAGTAAAGAGGTACTTCGAGTACTGCCATTTTTTTTCTCTCTTCATTTGTCATTCCATGCATGCTAAAACAAGTGGCCTTGAATAAAATCACGATTTTGTCGTTATGTAAGCTCTGAGTCTGTGTTGGTTTCTTGCTTTGTAGAAGAAAAGAAAAAAAAATATGCAAAGAGTACCTTGAAAGAGGAATGCTTAACTTTTGTTAAACAATAGAGATATACAGGGTGAACCCGAAAGTTGTGGGAAAATTTCGGGAGGTGATTCCTTTGATCAAAACAAGAAAAAAAAGTCCTGTGGCAAATTCTCGAATTCCGCTTTGTGTAAGAGATACAGGGTTGCCAACTTGGAATCCAAAATCGACGGCTGACAATTGTAGCTGAACGGAAAGATGTGGAAAATCTTTGGGAGGTGATCCCTGAAATCGAGACAAGAAAAGAAAAGTCTTCTGGAAAATTCTTCGTCCATCACCGATGTATTCGCTGTCATCTTTTCAATCATTCGCTTTGTAAGCATCCGTCGTAGTTGTCCACGTTACTTGTAACAAGCGAAACTTGCGTCCGAGGAACGTATCGTCTCGGTTATGCGACAGAACCATCATCTACCAGGCTGCTGCTCCTCATTGAGAAATATGTCAGCGAAACAATGATAGTAAAGTTTTTCATGATGTTCTTATGTACATGTTTCCTGTTTGGATGTCTGGAATCACCTCCCTCAGTTTGTCAATATCTTTCTAACAAGTTGCAATTGTCAGCAGTCGATTTTGGATTCTAAGTTATCAACCCTGTGTCTCTTACACGAAGCGGAATTCGATAATTTACCAGATGACTTTTTTTTCTTGTTTTGATGCCAGGAATCACCTACCGAAAATTTTCCACATCTTTCGGGTTCACCCTGTAGAGTACGAGAAAATTTGCGCCTACGGATTTCCTTGTCAAAGGATAAGTATTTGAATTTGTTCCCGCACCATGGCGAAATTTAAAGATGGTACAAAAATATAGCCAAAGATATGTAGGTTTTTTTTTTAGTAATGAAATCCTGTTAAAGTTAGAAAATTTGTGATATATTTTTGAAATTAAATTACTATATGCAGCCGGTCCCATTTAGCTGTACGTAACTATAATGAAATACTTGATTAGTATCAAAAGCCGTACATTTAATAGTGGGTACACAACGAGACCATTATACAAATCGTCATTGTACAGTGGGAATACTACCTATCCACGACATTTTACAGTGGGAATCCTACGTGGCCACGACATTTTACCGTTGGAACACTGCGTAGCCACATTTTAAAGTGTGAACACTACGTGGTCACGACATTTTATGGTGGAAACACTGCGTAGTGTCGTGACTGTGTACTGTCTGTAGTATCCCGCTATGGAATCCGGGATACGCATCGTAACTTCTTTTCAATTATGAGACTCGCTGTCAAAAGGAAATAATAATAATCATCTTCGTGGACTTTGGTTCTTGAATGCATTACACTTCACGTATCTTGAAATTTATATATTTTTTGACCTGTAATATGAATTCTTGTGTCTTCGTAAAACTAACCTTGTTTGAACAAATTTATTTCTACAGTGATATGCTACAGTGATTTCACTTTCATGGAAATGCTAACAATTTGGAAGGTAAAAGAAAAGGAAACAACATTAAGTTTAATTTTTACATTACATACTCATTGCTAATTGATATTATCTTCACCAATATAAAGCTTTTGACATATAATGGTAATTCCATAACCACAAAAGAGAATCATGGTCAGTCGTGTTGTAATGCCCTGGTAGTCCCCACAGTGTAGCATGACCGTTACGCTCACTAGTAAACCGTTTCTCGAAGTGACCATCCGGTGGAACTCCAGAAGCCAGCTTTGGAAGTTTGGAAGCATAACCGTGAAATACGAAGTCGTGGCTGGATATTTCTCTTGATTTGTTTCCCACTTCCATCTCACCCCTTCTGAATGTCTGTTACTCATTGATTCAGACCAGTAGTTCCCAACCTGTGGTGCGTGAGAGATTTGCAAGAGGTTGTGGAGAATAACTGAAAAAAAAGAGAAATAATGAAATAAAGACACAAGCTGCCGGTTTTTTTTGTTTTTTTTTTTTTGGTTACCAAAAAAAAGGTAATTATTTTCTGGATTTGCTACGGTTATTATTTGAACCGAATAATGTGAATATTCAGAGGAAATACATAAATAATTAACTTGTGACATACATTTGTTTGAACTTCTACAATTCTCATGCTTTTTTTTTTTTTACTGCACTAAAGTATGTGAGTCCACAGAGTTTATGGTTTGGAGTATCGGGTAAAGAAAAAGGTTGGGAAAATTGACAACACAATTGTTACCCACAATGCCTTGTTTAGATTACTAACATTTTACGATGGTAAAACTTATGGGTAAAACTAACTTGCGTTCAGACTACCGAACTTATGTTGGTTATCGTGCTTGTACTACCATTGTCTGTAAAGAAACAGGTTGAGGTTTCCGTGGTTGAGTAAAGAATCTGCTTGTTACACGGGAGAGGATTAAATTATAAAAAATGAACACAAATGAATTGATTGTAGCGTCAAATTTTGTAGATTAGTTCTGCCATCATTCTTTTACATTTTAAAAGTAATACGCACCACTGTCATACTATATATTAAATAAAGAAATAAATACATTCACGAAGTGATTCGTGAATCATAACAAACTTGCGTTTAGACAGTCGTTTCTTACTAACGTTACAAGATAACCGTCGTAATTTGACGCCAGTTAAATTTGAAACCCGCGTTGACGGTAACTACCGTTTACATTACTAAAATGAACTCGGGTTAACGTTAACCATGGTAAAATGTTAGTAATGTAAACAAGGCATTAGTCGCTGTAGTTCAGGCGGTAGCGCGACTGACTACGAATCGGGCGTCCGGGTTTAATTCCCGGTTAGAGCGCTCTTCGCTCTCATGCCTGGCGCTCTGAGGTGCACTCATCCTTCTATCAAACTGAGTATCAGTGAGTGTCTTT
The DNA here is from genome assembly GCA_022664845.1 of Lepisma saccharinum. Classification (NCBI taxonomy): domain Eukaryota; kingdom Metazoa; phylum Arthropoda; class Insecta; order Zygentoma; family Lepismatidae; genus Lepisma; species Lepisma saccharinum. Next base: position 20,544 of record JAGDQP010009320.1, on the reverse strand, counting down.
GGTACTCCTGGTAGCTTGGGAGGTAAAGGCGGACGAACGTGGGACTGATCACCCAACCTCATTTCGTTTAAACTTTAAACTTTATTTTTTTTATATATATATGGGTTTTATATATATGGGCCAGTCTAGTAACTTTGGACTTCGGCCCGTCACGATTCGCCCCTTAGCTTTTAAAATCCACACCCATGCCCCTGCAGAGACTCGAACCCGGGACATTCGAAACTTCATTTCGTGCTATAACATTTACTGGACAGATAGCGTAAGTCCGTCACTTCGTGTGACAGTCTTAAATATTCTCTCGTCCATTTACTGTAAATAAATTTTTAAAACAATAAACTGAACGTTTCCAGAATATATTGATTCGTGAGTGTTCATGTTAGGGGCTCCACAGTTTAGTGGTTAGAGCGTTGGACTTATGTCCGCGTGGTCCCGGGTTCAATTCCCTGTTGAAGTCCCACTTTTTGGCGTCCACCCAGCGTCGTGAGGCAAATTGGGGAGTCACGTGAATAAAGACGTGACGGCCATAATCGGTCTAGTAATGTAAGCCCCTGATACGCCTGTTCGTGGTTAGGTACGCGCAGTGCTGACCACACAGCCGTTACTCTGGTGGACGTAGTTCCACCAAACACTAACAGATGGCGTTGGAGCAGGCTCATGACCTATCGGCCTGTTACGCCTTTTTTTTTATTTTGAGTGTTCATGTTACTTTTTGAGCTGTCTTTCCTCCAGAAGTTCTTTGCCTCTTGGGAACCACAATTACAATTACCTTCCAGTTTAATGTCTCCTCAGCTGTTTGACCTGTGATTAAAACTACAATCCCAATTATCCCAATCGATGCCCTCGTTTCATTCTTTTTTTGCCCTTCTCAGTCTTTGTTGTTTCTCTCTCTCTCTCCCCTCCACTGTATGATATATTGATCTGGAAACTGGTATCAGAAGAACAAGGTTAGAAAGAAGAATAAAGTAACTGGGAATTGGGTTAATTATATTCCATAACTTATTCCCTTCTTTATTGCTTTCCACTTTTTATTGCTTTAAGAGCCACATCCTCACCCTCAGGCACACACACACACACACACTTGAAGAAAATACTTCTGCTGACAGTATAGGCTTACAGGTCAGAAAAATTGAATTACAGGAAGATTCGGAAAGAAGGAAAAATATTCCTATAAATATGTAACAGCGTATAATAAATCGCGTTTGCATTTCACTTGTCAACTTCATTACTAAGAATTCTGATCCAACTATCGATTGATACGAGCCTGCTTTCAGCAAATTACAAATGTTACCTGCCTATTTGTTCACACTAAGGACGTAAAAAGCACCCTCGCCGTGCTGGGGCGAAGCGCACGAGCTTTGGGGCCGCAGATGTCACGATTCAGTCATAATAAGGGCACACCAACTGAAAGTTGCAGGGGGCGTAGAACCAGTTAGTTACGCTATGGTTCACCCATGATTATTACGTTCATAAAGCTTTAATCGCTAATTGTTCTTTATGGGCATGACACCCCGCCCCCCTCCCGTTCAAAAACTATTAAATTAGTAATTAGGCTGAACTCGATTGGTATTGGATTTGAGATATTTCCGAAGACCCGGTTCTCGATATTCTAAGTACCGTATTTGCCGGCGTATAGGACGATTTTCGGGGGAAAATATAATGTACGTTAAAATTCCATTAGTTTCGGCACTTTTGAAAGAGAATCTTACGTAAGCAATATCTTAGACCCTTCATTCAAAATTACAAATGAAATATAACGAAAACAAAGGCGATGAAATACGACTCTTTCAATTCAACAGTATTGTTAATGTGCCTATACAATATTGCTGATAATTGTCTGTATTTGCCGGAGTACAACACCGGCGTATAAGACGCACCCTCTTTTTGAGGACGATTGTTGAGCGGAAAGAAGTGCGTCTTATACGCCGGCATCCTTGAGGTACACCACATTTTTATATATATGCCTATTTACAACCGAGAGAAAAATAAAAATGTGGTGTACCTCAAGGATCTATTCTTGAACCACGCTGTTTTTTTTACTGTTTATAAATAACTAACTTACCATTATGCCTACATCCAGCGGAAACGGTGTTATTTGTTGATTATACTAACATCCTTGTTCAAGCTGCAAACTTTGTGTAATTGCGAAGTAATTTAACCTCAACATTATTTAAATTGTCGTCGTGGTTGAATTAAACCACCGTTTATCCTAACCACGAAAGTTTATCCTAGAACACCAACAAATCATCCGTTGTGAACTTTCACATAATAAAAAAAAATGGTAATTTGTTTTGCAGGTTACGAGGTTAATTATATGATATACAACTGGCTGTATCTGAATAATGCAAATTCTTAAGTATAGCACATAATTTACTGATATCAAGCGGTCGTGACTCAGTGGTAGAGCGTTGGTATAGCATTCGGGAGGTTCTGGGATCAATTCCAACGGCCGACCATCTTGACTGGGTTTTTTCTACGTATTTTTCCTAAGGCACACGAGGCAAATGCTGGGGTGGTACCAACACAATAGGCTTTGGCCGTCTACCTTCCTCAATCCTCTCCCCCACTTCATCCTGGCTGAGCTTCGGATGCCTTAAGGCCTAAATAAATTAAAATTCAATGAAATACTGTTTGGGTACAGTGAATATGACCTGTTACTATTTTTGGTCTCTGCTGTCAGTACCAAAAAAAAAATAGAATAGAAGGAGTCCCGTAATTTAATGGCCACACTTCGTTCTTACACGACGTGGTGTTGACAAACGAAACTTTAAATATTTGCGTTTTTTTTTAAAAAAAAAAAAAGCTATTTGCAAAAGTGGAAAATAGAAAATTATATGTGCTGTATGAAGACTGAATATTAAAATATAAAAAAATTAAGACATTCGATTCGAAGATTGGCATCTTCTCTCATATCGCATGACGTTTGAAATGCATGCAGTAGTAAATGATATAAGAGAAAGGGGAGGGGACAGTGAATTGTTTTAGAACATCTGGAAACATTTTTTTTTTTAATCATCTTAAATGTCGTGTGGATGCCTGCTGGGAGCAGATGGACTTTTCAAATCTGTCTTGTTAAGTTTCTCAAAATGAGCCACAAAATGTTCTTTGTGTGACGGTGTTTGGTTGATTGAAATACAGAAGGAGTGTGGTAACCTTAGACCTCTTTTCTGCTGGCAGTAATAGAATTTCTTCCGTTTTTACTTTTCACCGTCTCTTTTGACTCGAGAAGATGCTGCGACAGATGGCAAATAGTGTTGCCACATAAAGCAATTTGAATTCCTCATTATTTTAGAAATATAACACTTTTTTTTTCCGCCACAATGGAACGGAAAAACTGGCCTGATTGAAAACAAGTTAACTGCATTTTTATTAGCTGTATTTATTGTTGCTTTTGTTCGCACTTTTCGTTTTTATAATATAACACTATTTAGAATGACTCAGCATAAGAAATTCTTGGTTCGGTACCTGATGAGTTTCAAAGTGTCGAATCACTGCCATGATGCCAAATGGGGAATTATTTGAATTAAGTAAAAAAAAAAAAAGGGAAAAGGTAAAGGTAGCGCTCCGCATATTCTAGACCTACAGCACTAAGTGAATTGGTCAGTCCTTCGCTTGACTGCCTTTACCTCCTGCGTCGTGGCCGAAATTTGAACCAGGGCCGCCCGATTCGTAATCTGATGCACTACCGACTGAGCCACGGGTACTTTTAGGCGAATTAAGTAGTAGTGGAATCCGGTTCTTTTGGGTATTTAGCCGGGAAATTACCGAAATGAGTAAATACAGTCTAAACGCCGACATTTAAATTTAAACAAGACATTTAGTTCGATACATGTAGCAGTCAATTTTTGTGTTAAACCCTAGTTTTAGGAACTAAAAATATAGTCTGAAAGAATGAGACACTCTTTTAAAATACCGTGATCATATTCACACTAATATTATTGATACCTGTGTAAGTTTCATATCTGTGAGGTCACAAAAATATGCTTTTAAGCGTGTGTTAGTAATCAAATATGGTTTTATATTATCTTTCTGACCAAACTGGTTTATCATATGGATTCTTGAGATAGATCAGGGATACCCACTAAACCACCAGTAAAATTTCCCGCACCCATCAAAGTGTTATACATAATTTCATACTTGTACCTTTTTCCCTTCAAAAGATACAGACAGTAATCAGAGTGGCTCTGACTTTCGATTCACCCTGTACATGGAATTTGATTAAGGAACAACAAGCCATACATGTAATAAAACTTGCTGTAAACGTTCTACCAACATCCTGACATTGTATTGTGCTTGAGTTTAGAATAACAGGTGGTAATTCAAAAAGGGATTGGGATCCGTACTTTTTTTTTTTTTACAGGCCCCCTTTTGTATATGGACTACAAGTAACAACGAAATCTCGAAAAGCGCTCACCTATACACCGTAAAAAATTTTGGGAACGTTGTTTCGTATATCAAGTAATATTTGAGATATATGTATTTACGGTAATTTTACTGTGGTTGAAAGGTATCTGTCAAAAACACGGAGAGATTTCTTTTACGTGCTTCGAGGTTCTCATGTTGACTTTCGTACATGCGCAAAAAGAGAACACTGTTTCTTAGTTTATCCGTGCAATCCTGATCAAGCATTTCAGGCCGCCATTTTAATCACGTATTTTAACATAAATGGGAAATATTCTAAGTGAATGGGGATTTCTATCCCTACTTGACAAATAGATACAGTTATTAGAACGTGGCGTAAACAGTGGGAGTACGGGAATATTTCGGATTTTGTTGTACAGTGTAGAACTTATACGAGCTTGGAAACGAACTAAATCCGCAAGTTAAAAATCATTGTTCCAGAAGATAAATTTTGAAGACCTGGGCTATGATATGTTATTTAGGCGCCTTCAAATTTCTAAGCTAAAAATAACAATTTCAAAGTCTCAAGTAGTTCGTTTAATCATCAGTGTTCTGGCGAAAACGACAGATTCTTCAAGGCTAGCTCCATTCATCCCGATCTTGCGCTTTCCTTTTTCATCTCAACATACGATTATCTTCCTTAATATTGTCAAGGAGGTGGATTCGTCTTCTTCTTCCTTTCCCTCAACCATATCTTCAGTGGAATCCCTATGTATACAATCTCTGCGCATTGTCAGTAAACAAACAGGTTACAGACTTAGAGTAAGAAATCTCGTTCTTCCATACTCTAAGGTTACACGGTAGAGGTTTAAATTATAAAATTCTAAACACAAATGAATTGATTGTAGCGTAATATTTTGTAGATTACTTCTGCCATCATTCTTTTATGCTTTAAAAGTGATACGCACCACTAGGATGCTATAGATTTCGATAAAGAAAGAATGAAACTCACCAAGTGAGCTGCGCTTAACGGCCATCTTGCATTTAGATAACTAACGTTAGAAGATAACCGTCGTAAGTGGACGCTGGTTGAATTTGAAACCCGCGTTATCGGTAACTACCGTTTACATTATTAAAATAATCTTGCTTAACGTTAACCATGGTAAGATGGTTAGTAATGTAAATAAGCATTAGTGACACGCTTTTTTAACATTTCATATCTTCAATTATAACACTATCCAAATACTAGAAGCTGTTGTTTATCTGTTCTTTTTTCTTCCACTATGGTTAGTTTTATTCCCGTTCCTTTTGTTTTATTTACGTTTATTTTAATTCCATGTTCCTCACAGCTTTTAATATTATGGACCTGCTTTCCACAATTTTATTGTTTTGTCTGTTACGGTCTCCGTTTGTCGTTTGTTTATTAAACTATTTTTTCTGTAGAGATTCTTCTTACTTATTAATCTCAGGGTTGATGAATATTTCCGTGAGTCCCTTGATCTGATGATTTCAGTTCTTAATGCTCCCGTAGTGCAGTTAGGGCGCCCCACTACTGGAATTTGCCTACGGAGTTGGGGCTACGACTAACCATCGTAGTACAACTAACAGGAGTCAATCTGACGTCACACCAAAAAGAGCTTGCAGCCACAATACGGTGTAACATCAAAGTTAGATAAATAAAAGAAAGGTAAAATATAAGAGGGTTTATTTCATCACATACATTTCCTCTGCTGCGTGTAACGCCTATCGGGTATACACGTCCGCGATACAACAATCTCACTGCATACAGGCATATTTAACATTCAATTAAACGCTAATTATTTACATAAACTTGAACATGTGATAATTATTTCTTTTTAATTATAATTATAATCTTTTATAACTTTAAAAATTGTTCAAACAGCATCAACTAATAAAATGGCCCACTTCGCTACTTCAGCATTTAACCTGCTGCCATCTATCGTACACATTTTCAACATATCATGATCATATGTCCATATCATGTCATTTGTCTGGTATTTTTCAAAATATAAAAATAAAGGTGTGAGTTCTAAGACCTGTTTTCTGGTTTTACTTTTTCCTCTTTCTTTTCGTGTAGCAGTAACTAAATTTGTAAACATTTCTTCTGAGTTGGAGATACTGTATTGAGGGGATCGAGTGAGTGAGTGAGTTATGTAAAGCAACTGTGATGCTGGACCTTTTCTTTCTTTCTCTCTGTTGTTTACGTTCTTTCAGAGCAGCGGGACAGGAAATCCTAATTGATTGGTTGAAAGAGATCGGAATGTGCATTTTGACTGAAGGGGGTTTGGTTGGGGGTTATAACCTCGGAAGTAAGGGTGAAAGGGAAAGTGTAGAACAGGAGGAGGCACCACCGTCGCTTGCCGTCGCCTGGCTTCTATAGTTCCTCTCATAACTATGCAGCTTTCCAGATAATGTTCTCCAACTGTTCTCAGTTAGGCGGGCGTCAGTGTCATTTAATAAGAAAAGAGAAACATGAAAACAGCTGGGCTCGATTATAAATATAGAGTATAAACATACCTTAAGGTTAGTGTACACTGTAAAGCAATGGTCTCTATCGTTAGATGGAAGTAACTCCGTATTCCTCAATGTATTTTTTATATTGTAAGAAATTACAATGTTGCTACTACAAATTCAAGCTTAGAGAATTCAAACTTCGACAGAAGAAAGTTCGTAAGCATTGCAAGAGTCCATGCTGATTTTTCTTCATTATTTCATTGTTGAAAGAGCTTTATTGCTATAGGTTTGGGTATCCATAACAATAATGAAGTTCTTTCAACAATAAACAAAAAATAAACTGAAAAATCGGCACGGATAGAACTTTTGAAATGGATATTAACTTTTTTTTTTTATCTCTGAAAGTTTCAACTCTCTAGTCTTGAATTTGTCGGAGCAACATTGAAGTTTCTTAACAATTTCGAAATTCCGACCTAGAGGTATTCGGAACTGCGAAGTCAATTCGGAATTTGTTCGATTCGCGAATTCCCACTTTCACAATGTCGATTTCCATCAAAATTCCGACATTCCGAACGAAATCCTGATTTCCTTTCCGCAATAATCTAGAATTCCGACCACCCATAATTCCGGAATTGTGACTTTAAAAATTCTAAAACTTTGGAATTTCTGATTTTTCAAAATTCCGACATTTTGGATTTCTGATTTTTCGAAATTCTGACTTTTCGAACTTCAGGTATCACAAAACTTGTTATTCCAATTCCAAACACCCCTATTTGGTAGTCTAGGAAAGAATATCCTTTTTCCCGGAAGTGGGGTTAAAATACGGGTGTTCCCGGTAATAGCGTCGTCACTTTTCTCTTTATATATGAAATAAGTTCGATGAAAGAGTGAGTGCATTGGAGATTAGGAGAACACAATGTGTACAAAAACAGGTGAATTTACGGAGAAAATGGCCGATTGATTCATTTTTTTGGGGGGAGGGGGGTTCTGCAAGTTATGCATTATAGGAATACAGAAACAGTATTTAATATCAATGTAAAATGAACATTACGTATATTGTGTTGTCCATATAAATTAGTTCTGTATTACCAGACTGTCCAATTTGGGGGTCTAGATTGTTTTTTTGAGTATACATCATGAGTGTAATGTGTCGTGTGACTTTAACTTCCCAAACCCATAAATAATTATTATTATTATTATTTAATTTTCTTGGAGAATATAATTTAAGTACACTATAATTTACGGTATAGGGGCTCCACAGTCTAGTGGTTAGAACGTTGAACTCATGTCCGCGTGGTCCTGGGTTCAATTCCCTGCTGGAGTACCACTTTTCGGCGTCCACCCAGCGTCGTGAGACAAACTGGGAAGTCAGGTGAATAAAGACGTAACGGCCACACGGCTTAGAAAGCCCCTGATACGGCTGTCCGTGGTTAGGTACGCGCACTGTTGACCACACAGCCGTTACTCAGGTGGACGTAGTTCCACCAAACACGGGCAGATGGCGTTGGGGCAGGCTCAGGGCCTATCGGCCTGTCACACCAGTGGTTATGTCAGTCAATGCTGTCATTTCCAGTAGTGTAATATAACGAAGGTGGATGGGCGAAACAAATTTTATTTATCAGACAACCTAAAACATGTATTTGAATCGAGCTATATAACCAGTGTTTCTTCAGAGATGACTGGGGGGGGGGGGGGGGGAGAGATTATACAACCAGAATACGAGAAACAATCCCTTATAAAGGTCTGAAGAACCATTGCCGGTTCGTGATCTCGGAACCAGGTGAAGTTCTATAGTAAAACACCCCGGAATAAATCGCGTTTATTGACTGTCATCCCGGATTTCCCTGCTTCGTAGAAATAACAATGAATATAACTTTTCGATCTTACTGTGATGATCATCTTGACAACTTCAAATGACCTCAAGTCTTCATTGACTGCGTCGTCAAGTTTACCGTTGCTTACTTGTATCATTTTCTTTTCATTATAAAATTATAAATACGGTAACTAATTACGCTAATAGGTTAACTAATTATCGTGCAAACGTTTTTGTTATTAGAACTGAATGCAGTGATATTCCAATTGAAATTAACGGGCCCAATGAAACCCTCCACCTTATATACCCCTTACGAAATATGAGGGCTATCGAGAAACTAGTCATTGATTTATAGATTAATCATCAAGAGCTTTTCCCCACAAGACATGGTTTTTAAAATTTCGAATTTCCACCCCCACCCTCACTCGTACCCCCACAACCCCTGAATCGTTGGTGTCACCGTAAACTTCTTAGGAAGTACTATAATTTATGCAGACAAAGTTTCCCTATAAACCTCATAGGGGCTAATATTTTTTTTTAAATTTCAACCCCCTCCCTCCACCACCTTCTTGGGCCGATTTTGCTCATTAGCGAACTTAGCTGAACTATTTAGCCTAGAAATAACATAATAAAATTTTGTTCAAATATCTTCAAAATTATGGCCGCTGGCGTGTAAATATATATAAGACATGGTACCGATCTCAATAGGTAGTTTTTTCTTCGTCTATGTTATGTAGGACTTGAACAACTGGGGTTGGTGAGCCGCCACTTTCAAGGACTAGTTATAGTAAACCTTTCTTCATATTCTCGGAGATATTTCTGTGGGAAAAAAAAAAAAAAAACAAGCCGAACTGATGTTTCCACGATTATTTTTTTTTTTTTCATTTGAAAGTATCCATTAGTAAATTAAATGTATGATATGGGACTGTTTCAACGAACATGGTTCTAAAATAATTTTTTTTTATTTGCAGATCTCGGAGAAAGAAACTACGCGGTATGACGTAGCATCTAAATCTCTGTTGCATCGATCCCCTGCTCCGCCGCCACTGAAGCCGTCCAGTCACCACAACCACCATCACCATAATAACCATCACCATACTCATCATCATCACAGTCCTCGTCCGCCAAATTGCTTCCTCACTTCGTCACCACGAAGCTGCTTCTCGTCTGAAAATATGATGTCGACGAACGTCGAACCTGGATTCCTGGATACGTCACACGAAGAGAACCGAGGTAGCCCACACAGCTTGCTCACGGATGCTGACTCTGCGATTGGAGGTAGCGCGTCGCCCGATATGAACGGGAAAAGCAATAATAGGTAAGGATAACGATTTCCAACTTGTGATCCGCGTACCTGTAGGGGGTCGTGCATATCAGATTATACATAATATACAGCGTGTCTGTGAAATAATAATAGCGAAAAATTCAAAATCCTTTGAACAAATGTCGTAATCTGATTAGTTTCGGAGCTACAGGCGCTCAAAGTTAAAGCGGCATCGTCAGAAATGATGTCATATCTGGACAAGTAATGACGTAAGCCGACTTTATGTACGTCATTACGTGTCGAGGTATAACGTCCTTTGTGACGATGCGTCCGTAACTTTGAGTGCCAGTAATTTCGAAACTATGCATGTCTTGGAATTTCTTCGAAAGAACTTTTTTTTTCTCTTTTTGATGTAAACAATCACCTCCTGAAGTTTGCACCATTATTTTAGAGACACCCTATATATATATATATATATATATATATATATATATAATTATATATATATATATATATATATATATATGAAGGCCTCCCCCTTTCTTCATCCAGCAGTGGATAGAAAACGGCTGAATATGATGATGATATATATATATACTTTTTTTACTGGCAAAAGTAATATATTTTATTGGCTATATTTTAATATTTTTTTTCAGTAATTGTCTGATATATTATGAGATATATTTAAATTTAAGGCAGTTATGGGCTATGTTACAATTCCCAAATATTTCTTTTGTTACCACGTATGAAATGTGTGAGGTAGAATTTTTACATGACTTAGGTACAGCAGTTGAAAGGGAACGATGTATTTTATATCGTTTACTTCAGACGAGATCGACTCAGAAAAGTTTTGAAATTACTTGCCATCCTGGTATAGTTTTGTTTTTAAAAGAACTAGATCAGTTTATTGTATATTTTGCTGCCCTCTGGTAATTGAGCAATTCCACGAATATGTCATACCCGATGGTAAAATCTGAAACGTATCGTGGATTTATTTTAATTAGCGCAAATCGATTCTTAGAAGGTATACGATTCATGTTTACATAGAGAAATGAAAAAAGTCATTAGTACAATGGCGTAATTAGCTTCTGTTTTGGGGTTATTTAAAAATTCACGAAAATACCTGTAGCGACAATTTTACTTCATTTTAACAGTTAATTATTCAGGTAAAAATGTAGGAATTTAAAATTTAAAAAATTGTAAATTAAACTTCGTTTCGTGCTTTTCTATACTGACATAAACTATTGGTTTGTTTGTTAATAATCGTCCTCACGCCCTGGCAAGCATTATAGAAATCGACTACATAATTATGTCAGTGCGTGACGCTCCACATATAAAAAGTACTATACACTGCAGAATACTTGATGAAAAGTAAATTGCTTTCGTATGGTGTTTTAGGGTCAAATGCTGAAGAAAATGTATTTGGAACTATTTTTCTAATCACAATAGATTTTGTGTAAATCATTAATATAGTATGGTCAGTGCGTGACGCTCTCAGATTATGGTGAGTGTGCTACTTCCAATGTACTACAAAAAAAAGTACTGCAGAATATTTGGTGAAAATTAAAGTGCTTTCATGTGGTGCATTAGAGTCAAATGCTGATCAAAAAATATTTCAAACTTTTTTCATAATTACAATAAATTTTGTGTGAAACATTAACGAGCAATACCACGCCTCACAGACTGACATTCAGAATATACTTTTCGACTGTAATTGCGGTATATCTCCGAGAGGTTAAAAAAATGCAAATTGGATATATGACATGCTGTCAGAAGTACTGAGGATCACGTTCTCGATTAAATAACACGTATAGATTAAAAATACTATTCATTAAATAGCTAATATTAAAGTTGCTGTCACGCACTGACATTTTCACAACCAGCACTTACACTTTGATATACGTTTCCCAATTTCTCTGACAGCATGGGCCCAACAAAACTCTCTAATGTACTTCTTAATAGGGGAATGTTTCACGTTTTATTTTCATTAAAACAGGATCCAGTTGTAGGTAGTAACAGCATACAGGAAGATAAAAAGAGCCTAACATACTGACATGATCATGTAATCGAGTTTAAATTATAATACTTGCCAGGCCGTAAATAAGACTAGACAGAAGTAGGTAATTCATTTATGTCAATATATAAAAGAAGAAAGCTTAGCATGTATATATTTTTAATTTTGCATTCCAACATTTTTAGTTTTATAACTCATAATTAGAATTAGTAAAATTGTAGTTTTTTTTAAAAAAACTTTTTAAATAATCCAACAACAGAAGCTCACTATGAATTTGTACTAAGACTTGTTAAGTACTTTTAGTAAACACACATTGTATACCCAGGGCTGCAGCTTGTATTTTTGCAAGGGGAGCAATATCTGATTTTGGCGCCCCTTCGAAGGAGCCCAAAAAGTACAGCGCCTCTTTCTTATCTTCATTTGCCGCATCTAGTCCGGTGTTTGGGGGCGTGATTCTCCCAGACTCCCATGTGGGGGATGTCACCCTTAAATTCTCGAGCGCACCCTCAACTTAAAAAAAAATACGGTCGAAAATGATAGAAACTATACAAAACTGCACTTATACCCTCCATTTTTTTGCTTTACACCCACAAACTGAAAATCCTGGCGGAATCCCTGGGAGGCACGTGCACCCTTTGCTCTCATGTACTTGCGGCTTAGGGTAGCTTCCAAGAGCTGATTGCAGTAATCTACTATTGCAGTAATGTTGATTTAAAATTTTTAACTTTTGGAACATAAAAATTTTGGCCACGCATTATACTTCCAGAGAATTTGGGGCAAATGTATGTCCGAGTGTAAGTGCAGGTTGCAAAAATGTCAGTGCGTGACGACAACTTTAACATTAAATAATATATACTAATCTTATTGATTGCGTGTTCTTTCACCGGGAATGTATTCTTCAATGTCTCCTCTACTGAACGGTGTGCTGAAATCGCCTTTGCTACAATTATAACAGAAGTTATAAGGCAATTAAAGTCGAAAAGTGTATTTCTAAATGTCAGTGCGTGACGCGTGGAATCGCTCAATTTGTAGTTTCCAATAGAATGCAGTATTTGCAAGAAATGTCGCAAATATTCCCTTGATTGATCGATGAACATTCTCGTGTAGAATATTTGTAAGTACTTTTGAAACACACTGTTCTCGAAAGATCAAGGCAATCACATTGTCATTTCTGTTCTTTAGCAAATATTGTACTGTTAGTTAAAACTGACTAGATCAGGGTTTCTCAACCTGGGGGTCGTGGGATGTGTTCAAAGGGACCGCGAGTGGAGGTAAAAAAAAATAATTAGGATTTTGTAGGTTAAAACTAATACATTTCAAAGAAAGTATTTTATTTTACTTGACTGTTTTTTTTTATCTAATTACTAAAGAAAATGTTGTTTGTTAAATAGGTTTTGGGTAATATAATTAAGATACTTATTATAAATACAGGAAATAAACTATCATGTTTTGAAATGAAAAGAAAATATTACATAAAATAGAATAATTGTGAGTCGCCGGCTAGAAGACTTGGTAAAAGGGGGTCGCGGGATGAAAAAGGTTGAGAAACGCGAGACTAGATTATTGCTTCAAAGTAATTTTAACAATAGCAAGTTTCTGTTAGAAACATTACAGAACGATAATTTGTAAAGCGTATGCTGCATTCGTTATATAACCAGAATGCGTATTACATCTTAGTTTTCGCAATTCAATGATTTTTTGAATTAATTAATGAATTAACTAATTAATTGATAGCTAATAAATAAAACTAGTTTTCTGTGTCATCCAAACAACGGTGTGGACTCTGCTCAGTCCTTTCAAGCAATGCACGATCATAAAGTTGATCCTTATCTCAGAAGATTTCGACGGAACAAATTTGATTTTTTTTTTATTTTGACAGATATTAACAAGGATTTTCCTTTGTTTCAACAGGCGACTGTTGGGGTAGTACCTAAACTAATGCCCTGGACGCTAGAGTCCCCACCCCTGTTCTCCGGGAAAAAAGCATCCCTCAAACGTGTCCGGCGTAGGCTATACTCTACCAGCACAGAATATTGGTCCAATATCCCTACCAGCACACCATATTGGTCCAATATCCCTGCCAGCTCAGAATATTGGGCCAATATCCCTGCCAGCTCAGAATATTAGGCCAATATCGGCACAATACTGGGTCAGTAACGACCAATATCGATCAACATTGGCCCAGTATTGGGCCGAAATTGGCCCAATATTCTGTGCTGTCGAGCGTACAGAGAGTAAATAATCGTTAAATAAATAAATAAATGAATATCGAAAGATGAAAAGCGCGCGAGATAAGTTTCAGGCATATGTTGCGGTATGTGTGTATAACATTCGCAAATTAATAGATAGATATATTGAAATGAAAAAGTATTGGTAAACTTTCTCAAAAATTACTTTACTATTATAATTTCTAACAGTGCTGTGATTTACTCACGTTCAGCCGGTAACGTCGCGAATTTCGAATCAGCAATGAGGAAATACGCAAGATCTGATGCCGACCACACTAACAGAAGTAGCAGTTCCACGGGTTTCCTTAGTTTCAGCAGGCGAGTGCCGAGTAGTGGTTTCAACGGCCGTGACCCCACTAAATCTGACTCAACCCTTAACAAACTAGATTCGACCCGATCCGTGACCCGAGTGTCTTACCGGACGCGGCCTATGACCCGTGACCCAAAGTGAGTCTGACTCAACCCGTTTGAGAACACTTTATTTATGGCCTTTAGGCATCTGAGGTTCAGGCCGAGATAGGGGAGGAGGGAAAAGGACAGGAGAAGGTTTCGGTCAGGGACTATGTTAAAGATGCCATCCCGACATTTGCCTGGTGTGACTGAGGGAAACCCCTGGAAAACCTCAGTCAGGATGGTCATCCACTGGCATCGAACCAAGGACTTCCCGAATACTACGCCAACGCTGTACCATTGAGCTACGGCGGCTCGGTTTGAGAACACTAGTGCCGCGGGAGGTTACCTCGACTAAAGGCTTGCCCATTCCTGTCCCCGGAAAACTGATCGCCGAGGAAAGTCATCCCTCAGGCATAACAGGATTAGGCTAAAAAAAGCCAGAAAAGAAAGTTTTTTTTTTAAAAAAAATATTGTGAATTGTTTACGTTTCAAATTCTATTACAGGTATTTTTCGAACAGCAGTTCCGCTTCAGATATTAGGCACCAAAATGTTAAAATATTTTAACATCCTCCTCCCTCCCTCCCATTTCGACTGCATTCCGTGAATGATTTCGAAATGGAAAAAGTGTTCTCAACTTTTGACGTTTAGATATTTATTAGGAAGAACTACTAACTAGCTAACAATGTTGCTTAATTGATTCTCAGTAATCAATGTGAAGTACCAATAGTTTGATATTATCTTTGCTATGACTCAGAGTTGCGTTTTTTCATCATTATCTAATCTCGTACAAAGCAGTTTCATTATTCTTATTCATCATCTGCATATTTAAAAATATATATATATATAAATCATTCACTTAAATCCTTTTCTTCATTTATTTTTTAGCCAATGTTCCAGCATGTCGGATGGCGAGAATTTCGAGTGTTACGGAGAAGGTGTGGAACTCGATTTTGAAACAGATTCCAATGGACATAGACCGTCAGCGTAAGTAAATCTTATTTCATTATAATTTTTGGTATTGACAGTCAAAACAAGGGAGTGGGCGTTGGATCAGAAACACTAACATAACGTTTTTAAAAAAGAAGGAACAGTCCACAGGTGAAAATTCCATATAAGCAGTTTGATTAGCAATTACACTATTCTTTTTCTTTACTCATTCCCTGGCAATACTGTCTTGTTGACAATCACGTTGAAAGATTTATTGCTTATAATGCTCAGGAGATTGTCAGCATTACTGGAAAGAACTAATCGATAAACCGCTCCCTCTTCGGTGCTAAAGTCACAATTTGGAATAACAAAAACACTTAAATCTTTTAACGGAAGATGGCATCGAAGTTCTAGCACAGCACTAAATAATTGAATACCATTTTGAAATTAGAAATACGTCTTGTTTTTAATCACTAGGTGGCAGCACTGTGGTATTGTCATCACAGCAGTTCAGGAAAATAAACATAAGTAAAAAAAAAGTCACATCTTTCCCTCATAAATTTTCAAACAGAATAAATCACAACAGCCATAAAAAACGTCGAACACAAGATATATATATATATAGGGTGTTGCAAAAAATAGTGCACTTAAAGTATACCACATCAAAACGAGTAAAAAATTCCTTTGACAAAATATGAAGAAAGAAAAAAGTTTTTTCGGCGCTAGAGACATGCAGAGTTTTCATTCACGTCATCGTCACAAATGACGTCATATTTCCACAGACAATAACGCAAGACTTATCGGTTTAACAAATTACAATCGAAATTGTACCCAGTGTTTCTTTCAGGAAAAGTGTTCTCAAAGGGGGGGAAGGATATTTTTAGATCTTTAGAGGGGTAAAAGAGGAGGGGGTGTAATTCTAGTAGAACAATGAGTGAACCCTTGTTTTTACAAAATTTGTTGTTTTTAATTGGGGCTGATTGCCCCAGACTCGAGGGGTAATACCCCCCAGTCATCCCTCTGAAAGAAACACTGTCTGTACGGAACATAGCTATTTCAGCAAGATTTGTGATTGAAAATTCCTGCTTAGAGGGGGGATTTCTATATTTGTCCTATTTAAACCATATGAATTCTTTTGACAATGAAATTCTTATGTAGGGAAACCTCGTCATAAACTTTATTGAAATAGAAAAATTAATACAACATCCATTTTGAGTTCTTAAACCAACACGTACGTACAGTACATGGTGCATGTGCATTTTTAGCTGGTAAGCTGCATATATTTTATTTCAGCAGTTGTATTCGCAGAAACAGCCCCATTCTTCACACACACAGTGATATAGTAGAAATGCATCTTGATTATATCAACCGAACTTAGAAATGCAAATAATATTATAAATAATCATAAAAAATAAGGAACTTTAAATTAGTTCTTGATGTTGATCGTAGATGGCAGGCACTCTTCAGTATTTCTGTATTACCCAAAATCATGGATCTCGATACGGGAGACGGATATACTTCCAGTGACCCGAAATTGAAGCCAGCACAAGCTATGATCACCTGGAAGGTGAAATTGATTAAAAAATCAACAACTGAGCATCACGTTCCGTACAATACCTTATATAAAATATTCCAATCTTCCTCCTCTGTTCCGTAGCTAGATCTTCATCCATTTTTTTGCTTCCACACACCCAGGCATAGGCCAACCAATAAGACGCAAGTAAATCCCAATTCACCAAGCAAGATTAATCGAAAACTGGCGTCAAGTTGACCCAGCTTAATTGTATTGGGCCAGTCGATCCGTTTCCCGTATCTAAGCTAAATCCATGACCCAAGATAATTAGTTCAGTTTGAAAGGAGGTATTGTTACTTTTTTGTGTGTGTGTGCTGTTAATAGAATGTTATTATTCGAACTGCTTATTGTTTCAAAAGAGTAATAAAGCTTCTATTAACCTATCCATTTATCTCTGAATGTGACATTTCTTTACTTTTACTCACATTTAAAACTAACTTCATTTATATTGCTGTCTCGTTATCAATTTGTTTGCTGATTAATTTCTTTGCGATAATTAATAATAAATTAACAGTTCTAAAATGTTCTATCTTTTTTCATATCTAATAAATATTAGATATATTAGAGTCACGTGAATAAAAGCGTAAGCCCCTGATACGCCTGTTCGTAGTTAGGTTCTACCAAACACGGACAGATGGCGTTGGGGCAGGCTCAGAGGCCTGTTACGCCAGTGGTTTCTTTTTTTTTTTAAATACATATTTCTTCTTGAAGTTGCTTCTTTGTATGTTTTGTGTTGTGTCTGATATTGTTGTTTCCTTTCTTTTTTCTTCTCTTCGATTTCCTTAGCGATGATACTGCTCCCGGTAGTCGAAGCCCGAACCAAAGAAATTTCTTGCAAAGAAATACTTGGCTTCGGACAAGCCTCCGCAGAACTCCGTCCAGGTATGTAAACAATTTTGTTTATGTTAGAGCTTTTCTGATGTCGTAAAAGGAATATAATTCTTCTCGAGTTTTATCAGGCAAAAATAGATGTTCAGCGTTTCGAAACATCGATCGGTCTCATCGTCAGAATAAACATGAAGAGACAGACCATCGTGAATATATGGTGAAAATATTGACTTAACGAAAAGCAATGGTCATAAGTTTATATTGAAGTTATTCAAAAAGGACATTGCAAGACAATCTATGGAATTTATGAAATGATGTCAGTGATGGTGCTACCGCTCACAGGCAGGGCTGTAGTCGAGGGTATACGGAGGTATACGCCGTATACCCTCTGATTAATCTTACACCTTACCATAAAATACCTTCTGCTAATGGAACCATGAATCAAAATTAATGGAAACATGGTCTCCGCTTAAAGATTCATAAACTTAGCGTATCCTGTGAAAGTTCTGGGACTACAACACTGCTCACAGGTTAACACGTGATTAACGCGATGTACAAAATTTTACATCAGAGACGCAAGTAAATAACCGGACAGTCAGTAGTTCAGCTTTGATTGTGTGCATATCCTTGTTCTTCACGTAATTGAGAAAAAGAACGGGGAGATGGTCAAAGGGATTGAGATCAGTAGAATAGGGAGGCCAATCCATCCCATTCGCGACTGATTATCTATAGAGTAGAGCAATAAAGCGATCATCAGAGTGTGCGACAAAAACAGTGAAATCATCCTGTCTGCTATGTGGTCGTGCCTTGTGTTGCATGAACCATTGTTCGCGATAGCTCCCGTTCCATGAGAAAAAATGGTTCATTCGAACTTCGCTATCAAATTGAAAATAGTTTTGCCCGGACTTTTATCCTAAACTTGGTGCAGAATGTTCTTCGGGCCATTTCTGGGCTGCTATTGGTTATGTAATAATTTTTCCACCATTAAGATCCCTTCTTGCAGGCTGTTCGGCGCCATCTTGTGCCGTGTGTACTGACTATAGTACACCTTTGGAAGCTACAAATATTATTATACACAGTGGCGTATCCTGACTTTTGAGGTTGGGCATGCAATGGTATTACTATTACTACTACTACTATCATTATTATTAAGAAATATGTATGGGGATAAGAGATGACTTCTATCTAATTGCTCTTACAAACTTGCAATTCCCTCTTTCTTATTGTCATAGACTTCGAGTAACGAAGTTCGATACATGGTAGTTTCACAGGTGATTTACAAGTGTTTCAATCGCATGCTAGTTTTCATGCGAAAACTGGAACCGAAAAGGTGATAATTTCTTCTCGTTTTGGTGGTAAATTATATTTTCCTACAAAAAAAAAGATGGCGTGGCAGGTATACACAAGACATAGAGAGCAAGAAAGAATTTGAAATGGAAATGATCATCTGTTGCCACTCACGGAAATAACAGCTGGCACTAAGGAGGAAGTAATTAAGTTACTTCATAACTTTTATCCTTTTCTAGATGAAAGGCGAAAATAGGAAGTATCCTCAGTAACGTCAAGAAAATATGAGTATATAACACATTTAGAAGTTTATCTTGTGATTTTTCTGGAAATACAAAAATCCACATATATTCCACACATCATTCCACTCCACGCAAACTACAAACAATTTCCAAAATTACAAACATTTTGTGGAATTCCACATCCATTGACGACGCTGCAACACACACTCTCTCATCTAGATGGCAACTATTAGCCCAGTCAATGAAGAGGGTGTAGAGGACATGTTCGGGAACAGAATTTTTGACCTCCTAACTA
>JAGDQP010009319.1:0-59663 GCA_022664845.1 Lepisma saccharinum | reverse complement strand
AACCCGCGTTCGGGACGCTCTTATTAATAACAGTAAATTACTTGTATGTCATATAATATTGGAACTTTTTGTAAAAAAATCTGGTGTCGGTAAAATGTCAATAAGTGTTTGCTCTATTATTTAGTAAATCTAACCACTATAATAAATGATCTTTGGTCAAACGGACTCTACCAGATTTATATCGTATATTTTGAAGACTGTGCTATCACGTCATATACGATCCTGTCACTACATTACGAAGTAACAACCAAATAATCATTACGATATAGTCATTATGAAGGCTTCCCCGGGTCCAGCTTTTACAGAATTTAACAATTTTTGTATAACAAAAAAATTCACTAAAGGATATTATGTTCTAACTAATAAGAACTAAGTTTCTGCTGTTACTAGAAAATAAACTTAGGAAATAACATAAACTAATGTTAGTCTATGCAGAGGAGTTATTCAGCTTTCCCAAATGTGGTTCTCTTTCCATCCGGCTCACCCTTCCGACGCGCTACTGCTTTATTGGACATGTTTTGTTTTTTTTAATTCTCGATCTCGACAGGCATGGTTCAAGAAACTTCTGTCTCACCTACAACGGGAAAAAAATATTTAGACAAGCTCAACAAAGAAAAAAAGCAGAGTTATCACACGAAAAACGTAGCCCATTTCGAAATCACTTGCCTGTTTATGATAATTTGGATAGCTTAGATAGAATGGTATAGAAATAACTAGTACTCGATACACCTGCAAGGTAACAGGCAACGAGAGAGTGATAACTACGTAAATTCATGGCAGAAAATGTATTTGGACAAACCCATACTACTCTCGAAATAAATGTTCTAGGAATTCTTTTGTGTACAAGAGCACTCTGCGTGGTGTATTGAAGCAATCCACACCGTGTCAGGCATAAAGAAGCAGCATGGGGAACAAATTGAGTTGAACAACATTGGAACTACTCACTTTAATTCAAATTACGTGCGGAAGGTAAAAGGTACTGAGACATAGCCAAGCTTGTTGGAAAGCCATGCTCTACCGTTAGATACATCATAAAGAAACATAAAACAGAATAATTATTGAGGATTCGTTCTGGTCAACTAAGGAAACTAACTGCTCGGAATGAAACCTACATTCTTCATTCTGTGAACAAAACTCAAAGAATTAGTGATAAAGATTTGATTACTTCACTTGCCTAGGATATGCAAGTTAATGTTACAGATGTACAGATGTGAACAAAAAGATTGGGATTCAGAAGATGTGTAATCAGAAACAAAACTTACATATCTGAAGAAAGCAGAAATAAGAAGTTCTAATTTTCCAAGAAATATCAATATGAGTGCCTGGAATTTTGGAATAAGTTTATTGTTTTTCTAGGATGAGACTAAGATAAACTTGTATTGTAGTGATGGATATCAGGACGTGTGGCGAAAGAAGAATGAAGTTTTCAGAGAGCAGAACATTGTTTTAACTGATAAAAATGTTGGAGGGTCTGTTAAGATTTGGAGTTGTGTAATTACTAACAGAGTGGCCAGTAATTCATACACTGGATACACATCTTCTAAATCCCAATTGTTTCAAAGAATTTTGGTTTGTTCAATGAATTACTAATATTAACTTACATATTCTAGTCGAGTGAAGTAGCCAAATCTTTAGCACTAATTCTTTAAGTATTGTTTACAAAATGAAGAATGTAAGTTTCATTCCGGGCAGTTAGTTTTCGTGGTTGGCCAGAACTAATTATATGTCGCAATAATTGCTCTGTTTACGTTGCTTTATGATGTATCCAACTGTAAAGCATGACTCTCCAACAAGCTTGGCTTGCCTGACACCGTGTGGATTGCTTCAATGCACTAAGTAAACTGCTCTTGTACACAAAAGAATACCTAGAACATTCATCTCGAGATTGGAATCGGGTTGTCCAAATACTGTTTTTTGAGATGAATGTACGTAGTCGTCACTCCTTCGTTGCCTGTTACCTTCCAGGTGTATCGAGTGATAGTTATTTCTTAAGTATTATATCTAAGGTATCCAAAATACCATAAAAGGGCAAGTGATTTCGAAATGGTCCATGTTTTATGTGTGATAGTCTGCTTTCCTCTTTGTCGAACTTGTCCAAATACTTTTTTCCGCTGTATATAGTTTCCCTATCTACAAGTTGTATTAGAAACTCAAAATTACGGTATTAACGGCAAACAATAATGGCATCCAAACAGCAGTTTGAAGGATATGTTTCCAAGTGCAAGTCCACTCCTACTTTTGTGTGATTTCTTCTTGTTGCTTATTTTTCTTGTATATTTTTCTTTTTCTGAAATTATGTTTGTATATGACAAAATCACGATGAATGATCCTTAACCCTCGGAACGCCAAGATAATTTCATCTCACGGAATGTCAAGATGAGTCATTTTCGACGCATGTATATTTCTCGTATGAAATAAACTACTTTTTCAAAATCAAGGAATTTTAGAGTATGGCTGTATTCATTGTATAGTATTTATTGTATTTTATTTGTTCAAGTAGATACTACAAAATAATGAAATACAGAAAAAACTAATACATCATATTAACCTTTCAACAATTTTCATGGCTGCATGTCAATAAAGGTACCATGAGTCTCTTACTTATTTACACATATAAAGTACGACATATAAAACTATCACAATCAAACTACCTTCCTGTTTCACTCTCACATATAAAGCACACCGTATCTGTTGTATTCTGATTCTTGCAAATGAGCGATTACATTGCTGACAGTATGCGGAGTACACAGAATTTCACTCTTCCATTTAATGACTAATGAACAAAAATAATATTTTGACTGTATAGTGTATTGGTCATTTTTGACCCGGTCTTCCCGATCTTGGCGTTCCGAGGGATACACGACAGAAAATACGTTTTAATTTTTTCTTTCATTCTTTTTTTTTTTTTTTTTTTTTTTTACTAAATGGTCTTTATTGATGTTTTGCACGAAACTCCAGAAACAACACAAGCAATGCACGAATTAACTCCTTCAGCCAGTCGAGGGGGTATTATACGCGATGTAATTTATATATAAGTACTGTAGCACACAAGTTTCAGGGTGTAATTTATCAATGAAATAGATTTTCCAAAGGGAGATTAGCTTAGTAGAAGGGGGTTACGAATGACCATGTACTGTAGAAATAGGAGAACCGACTTCACCTTATCATTTGGGCCCCCCGTTAGGGGGACCCACTTCAACTTTTGGGGGCCAGGGCCCCCAAAGCCACCCCCCCCGGGATCGGCGCCCTTGCATGTACCTCGGAGCTTCTCGTTTATTCATCTTTTCTACTAACTAAATACATTGTCTTATAGCCTACGATTTTAAAGAATAAAACATTTAATAATTTTCTCCAATAATTAAAATTTGATTACACAACACTACCGTCACTTTCTAAATAAAGAACTCGAGTTGTATATTCAAATGTACAACAAGAGTTATTTATAAAATCAACTGCTAAGAAAGTGACAATTCAAGTTGGGGTTAACTGTATCAATAAAAAAAATCCCAAAGCCAAATACAAATATAAGGAAAATACAAATGAGTCGAGAAAGAGAATATGAAACTATTTGTAATCACATAAAATCATGTTTGTTATATATAAGGTCTTTTTGTCATTTTCCACTTTTTTGTTTTTAATGTCTATACATTCTGTCATACATAAAGTCAAAATGATTACAATAAACAGTTCTAGTGAAATTTAATAATATGTGATATATATTTAATTCGTAGATGTATATTTGTCCATTATAATAACTAAATATTTGTCCATTATAATAATTGAAGAGGAAAATGTAATCGTAGAAAAATGGTTGTTGATTAGACTGTATAAAAAAAATGCACTGTTATTGTTTATGCTTGTTTCGCAGAATTACGTTGCACTTTCACTAAAATTCAAAAATAATGTCCTTGATTTCAGCTAAAAGCGTTTATCTGGGCTATTATAATGTTGTATATTAAGGATCACGGCGTTTTTAGGTGAATGGCGATAAACAAAGTATGATTTAAAGTGAAGGCGATCATCAAAGTAAAGTTGTCGGAAGAATACTGTTAATCACTATTGGTACACTTCTTGAAACTATTGTTCACTTTTTAAATTGTCGTCCATATTTTCATACTTATATGGACGACACTAAAAATATATTTCCTAGTTCACAGTGTCTGTAGTTATTATGGCACCTGGTGTATAATGACCGTTCAGGAACTGCAGGGAATCCTGGAGAATTGTTTGTCACTGGATGGCGCTTAAGATGAAACAACACTGGGGAACAAGTTTCGTCGATCACTTAGTAGGTTATGCAAGGAATATACAAAGCGAGGTTTATTTACAAAGGATGCACTAAGGGCTGTCGGATGCTTATCTCGAACTGGTTCTAAGGTGTGCATTCTTCAGTGGTAGTTGTCCTAAAGGATCCTTCACTGGAGAAGAGAAGCTGTTGCTGGAACATGTCTATTGCTGCTATTGTAGAATTCCATGGCTGGTGTTATATCTCTGTTGAAATATCTTGAAGAACTGTTAAAGGCGCGTCCAAGTGTTTGGTAACTCAAGGTTGAAGTTATGTATGTGTATATATGGAGGGTAAATAATATAATTTGATTATAAGTTGTAAGGTATAAGCTAAAATCGAGTATAAAATATAATCAAACAAAATGAAAGTTAAATGCAATTATAAATAATATGAAATTAATTAAGAAACAAAGAGGTAAAATATCTGTATAAACAAAAGTTGTGCAAATCTTGAACTTGCACAATAGTCAATTCTGAATGGTATTTGGAGCTTTTCCTAATACTAAAAGCGAAAATAATGAATTTGATAAAATAACATATAGTCGTCTAAACTATGTATCGGTAAGGTAACGGATAAGGTTGTAAACAAAGGCACTGCCTTAATAGTTATCGGTGAAATTGAATTTCACTTAAAAGATACAAACGTGGTTGATTCGAAATGTAAATGGGCTACATAATGATGGCTGTCAAAAGAAAATAAATCCTGAATAATAGTTGGTAGTTTTATGCGGTCGCTGTGGTGGTAAGTTCGTTACATGGCGTTGGTGGTGACGGTCGCTGAAGCCATTTCTGAATATAATAACAAAAATATGTAAAAAAGGCAATGTTCGGAAGGAAAGAAAGTAGGATTATAAAGGTAAGGAAAATAGTGTGGTTTTCTATAGAAACTAAGGGTGCGATTGGTGAAGATACATTCAGTTCTAATTCTGTAAGTTGTTTTTTTTTTTTTTTTTTTTTTTTGTATTGCAGAAAAGTCATCACTTAAGACTGAAGTGATATGTGGAGAATAAGATATATTGACTGGCATATAGTGAATTGTTGATTTAAATGTCAGTTTTGATTCCAAAATAATATTTTGAATAATAATTGTTTCATACTGAAAATAAGGGTTGGTATTTTAAACATTGCCGGTAGGTTCGAATGTTACAGATGAAAGTTTGTTTTCTTTGTTACGTCTAGTTAAATGACCTGAAAAATCTTAACCAACGAGTAACAGTATTTGTAAATGATCGGTGAAAATGCTTGAGTAATTCTGCGTGGCAATTTGTTGAACTGGTGTTCTGAAAAGCGGCACAAGTCGGTTTCGGAAAGAGAAGTATACAGATTTTCACAAAAAAATAAAGTTGTTTTGATAACAAGCGTCACCATCTAATTCAAAGAAACCTAGAGACGTCTTATAGGCAAATTTTGAAAGTTTATATTGTATATGTTTTCCATGATTGATTATGTCTAAATTAAATACTCCAAAAACTGAAACTATGTCGTAATGGTAAAGTATTGGAATTTCCAAAAGGATAGAAATCGTGGTTTCTTGTGTGTTGTATTCAAATAGGGTCGGTACTGTTAGTGAATAAAATAATGCGGTATCTTGAGCGAAAATTGTATTCTTCGGAGGTTGGAAATGACAAATTGAGCTTGAGAAATTCCCAAAATTCGAAATGGCATGCAAATTTGAAGAATGTCCGATATAAGGAGAATTTAATTATGAGTTGACTACTGATGAAATAATGAATTTAATTTCTTCTGGTGTAACATAAAAGTACAAAAATACTTATAGGTCTCGTTTCTAACTTCAAGTAAGGCATGTTTGACTCCTACAATAACGATTTTAACAATTGTAACTTGGTTTCTAAAATTTCGTGAAATTGTCTGAATTTTTAGTGAAATAGTTCCTGATTGGATTGCAAATGTGGAAGTGAATGTTCGAGTAGTCGTTGATTGAATAAATTAAAGAAGGAAAAACTGAAAGTAGCGGTGTTAAATATAATAGATAATAGGTTTCGTTTTTCTCTACTGTGAGAACACATAGACGTATCAGAGTTAATTTTGAAAGAACATGGGGAAAAGGACTCAAGATTTTTTCTGAAAAGTTATTCAAGATAATCGTATCGTCGTATAAAATGTCAAAATTTACCACTATGCGCGTCTGGTACTAATGTGTTCGAAATATCAATATGAGGATAATATGGTATGTAGTGTTTGTGACCTTTAAGAATAGCTTTTACGTGTCTGTGTAAAAGTAAGCCTGCATAAGGTACTACGATATTTTCATGAATACCTTAGTCAAAAACTGTTTTTGGTCCGAATCTGGGTGGGGAAAGCGTTAGTAGTTAGTTGGGTGACCATACCCAATGATAGTAAAAGTGAGGGTTATTAGTGCCAATAAGGGGAATATATACATCAAAGTGGTAGTCATTTTGGGTACTCCTATTTATTGGTGGGGAAGAAATGAAAGTCTGGAAATCCGGTCTTGAAAGTATTAGAATATGACCTGCAAATATCATCCGGAATTTGAGTCAATTATTATATAGTTATATTGACATATAAAATATGTTCAAATAAAAATAAAATGTGTCAAAATCATAGTTATATTGTAGAGGTCAACATACAAATTGGTTTTGCTAACGTTCTTACTACTGATGCGGGTTGGCTGTCATGGTGTCATCCTTAAATATCGGAACAGAAAATACATTAAGTTCAATGTCTGTTTGTGTACTTGTTGTTATGTGAGTGTGTGCGGAAATTATTAGTCGTGTACTGTTATGTTTGTGTGTCTGTGTAAGATGTTTGCAAAAATGTCGGTAGAAAAACCAAATTATTGCAAATAATATTACAATTACTTGCAATGAAATCGCGATAATTCGTACGTCAGCTGGTTTATGTTGGAAGACGCTAAAAGAAAGGTGAAGGGGTTGTTGTAGTACTATTGTTTACTTGCCAATTAATGTTAAACAATGTTTATAAATTAAAGCATGCGTTAAATGTTGTTCTGCTATCTTAAAAGAAGGATAAAAAAATCTTTCGTAGTAGTCGCCGGGGCGTGCCTGAGATATAACAGGACAAGAAGAGAAGTCTGTTTGCATTCTTGCTGCCAGAGGAGGGGAAGGTGAAGTAAGGTGATGGTGGGAGACGAAAACTCAGTCAGAGCAAGAGTATAAAATGCTGTTGGCTCAAAGAGGGGAGAGGGAAAGGAAAGGAGATGAGATGAGAGTGTGCCTCATGTGAAGCATATCCTGGTGCAGCTCGCACGGTTTGTATCGCTTTAATGGGCGGGGCTTAGAATATGTTACTATAATCTATACTCCAACTCTTACTACGTATTGGAGGGGGAAGGGAGAGTGAGTTATGAATGAAGTTAAAAATGGCTGCTACTCTACGTGGTAAAGTAAGCAGAGCGATTGGGCTCTGTAGTAGACATACTGTCTGCTCCCTTGAAATGTTTCGCTGCTTGCATGAGAATGTTTCTAAATTGAAACTCTCATATAGAATGAAGATGATTACTGTAGTAGCGTTTCTCAAACTAGATATGGCTTTGCCAACAATGTACCTTGTAGTTTCGTCTCCACAAATTCCAAAATAACTATTCTTATTGAGGGTTTCAGTTACGGGATCTCCTTCGTCCCAGTATAAATACGAAAATGGTGGATCTATTATCAGATAGGTCTGTGGCGTTGGGACTAAGTTTTCCTTGGATTTCTTTACCACTTAGAAGGGGACCCATTTACTTACACGAACAAATATTTCAAATTTGGAAGGAAAGTAAACTCTTGACTGAAAGATATCGTAAGTGCGTTTGAAACCTTGATGTAACTGCTTATGTAGCTGTGCGAATAATTGATCACGCAAAGAAAGTGTTACACACACTAAATGATGGTCAAGTTAGCAAATCTATGGTTTCGAAATAATAGTCTATTTTTAAGAGAGAATGCTTTCGATTGTCTTTCTAATTTTGGGATGGGATTATTCATTTCTCCTGATATGTATAGTTTGTTTCATAGCATGTGAACCTTCTTCCCTTGCCTGAAACAAAATATTTTAACAAACCACAGGGCACGTGCTTCTAACCGCGTTGTAAGTATTGGCAGGTGAACGACGTTGCCAACCTTCATAAAAATAAAATCTTACTTTTAGCAAAAATAAACGCGTCGCCAAAATTTTATCTTTTGTGAATAGTACAGAACTCCCCCTTCAAAAATTAATTAGGAAACAAAGTTGATCTGAATGAGGATCAGGATTAGAATGCTTGATTTGCAATCGAAAAGACCCGGGTTTGATTTCTGGTGCCGACCATCCTGACTAATGTTTTCAGTTTTCTCTCGGTAACATGTCGATAAATGAGTCCTAGTTATTATTATTATTCGACTATTGTTATTACTACTATTATTAGAGATTTTGGAAACTCGTAATAAATGTCGAGTGAAATCGTCAATCTTATCGAATTCAACTTTCTTCTTGTTCACTTTCTTCTTTGTTGGACTTTGGTAATTGTCCGGATTTTGAATTTCTCTTTATTGTCGATGTACTGACACCTGTCGCCGCTTCCTTTAAAATATTAATGTTCTTGCTCGACAATACCTCTTTATTGTCCACAACACCACGCATAAAATCACGTACATTTCTGACTATTTTCAGAGTTTGCTTTCTTAACTTTGTCCCTTTTCCAGTTACACTATCTATCCTTCTTCTTTGTTGTACATTGCGTAGAAGGTCCAGCAACAGCATTGTCTCCTTGTTCCCTTTGCGAAGATGCTCCAGCAACCGGCTCTCTATCTGCATGTCCACCAGACAGCCACGGTCTAAAAAAAAAAATCTGATATTCTGCTTTTCTTATCCTGACACAAACTCCAACTAAATTTCTAGAGGGTGTAAACCCTGAAAAAAGCAGGAGGGCAATAAACGTTTTACAACACGACCCTGTCACTTCCTTCGCGCGGTAGGGGTTTCTGGGGGAAGTGCTTTGGAAAAAAGGTTCTCAAGAAATAAAAAGGACAATATCTGTAGATGTCACCAAAATAAGTACCTGATCTTTGAAATTCATTGAGTTTTTTCAAATTATGATTGGTGCAGTTTCCTCCCAAATGCCGGTCGTAAGGCATTGCACCAAATGATCATCTTTGACTGTACTTGGGTGTGGTTTAATGAGTTTCTGCGTGCTTTTCAAATTTGGGGGATGGGAATGTGCTACTGGGATAATTTCGTGTTATTTTTTAAAAATGTGTTTTTGTGTACTTTTTGTGCAGAACTTTGTACCAGTGCTGTGGTACAGTGATTATGGTCACTGTTCGTTGTTTGGGGTGCCGATACATTTTGCTGAATGGATTTTCTTGCGAAGATGTATTTTATGGTATGTATGAGAAATTTTCCGTTCGTCTAGGTGGATTACATTACAATGATCACGAGACATATCCACATATCTGCTCAAGGCATCTGCTTTTTGTGCGCTTCTAATATGTTTTAAATCAAAATCATATTCGCTTATGCGTGCTAATATCCGTTCTATTTTCGGTATTCTAGAGATACTCCTATTGTAAAAAGAAACTGCTTTGCTGTCGGTCAACACGGTAAAGGTTTCGCCTAATAGATAATAGTTGAATTGGTGTAAACATTCTGCTAAAGCTTGCAATTCGAGAAGGTGAATTGCTTTATGTTTTTCGTTTTCTGGGAATATTTTTCGAAAAGTATGCGCATCGGAGCCACTTTGTCTCGTCACAAGGGTCGTCACTGATGTCGCACTGCTCCAAAATTCCGGAATAAGATGTTGTACTCGAGTATGATCCTGGATCTTGTAGGCTCTCAGAATTGGCGCGGATCTAATTGTCAATTTTAAATTCGAACCCTTTTTGGCGTTCAGATGTCCATACGAACTTCCGATTTTTCTTCAAAAGTTCATTGAAACAATAAGAGATGTCAGAAGTTTTTTTTACAGGAACGACGACAATATGAGCAGAGACTGAGAAACGAACACGTTTTTTAACGGTGCTAGGGTTCTCAAAATTGGTCACTGCGTCCGTAACTCGGGAACTGAGTTAATAACCGTCCTTGCATAAATGAGATCCTAAGCAAGTATATAGTGCTTTAAAATTTCGTTTTATTGCAATGAAAATTTCATCCCACGTGAGCGGATACGCTGAAAAATGTTACATGAATTCCCCCTTCCTTTCCGTCTCAAGTATCCTTGTAATACAATAATAAAGAAATTGAATATCATCTTTCCATGAGAAAGCTATGAAACTCTTTTCCACCGATCAAGCCAATGACATATTCGATTGCACCAGCAAAATGCAGGAACAAGATTTGACATACAAAATTTCCAGCGAATAAAACCTATTTCCTTGAGGCTCAAGTTTTGGCTAAACATCTAGTAGTCAATGCCAGTTTTCGGCTGGGCTTCGATCGCAGTTCGCTCAGTTGTTTCAGAGAAGCCGCACAAGTTTAAGTCCAAAAATCTAAGTACTTTATCATTTCGGCTTCATCCTCGAAAAGTATTTGTTAAGTTAATTTGGCAGTTCGGACTTTCTGAAAAATTCTAATTGATTGTTCAATGTGACTTAGACCATTCTAGCAGATGAACATTACGCAGCATAAGAACAGTTGTGAGTTGAGTTTTTCTTACTTCAATTGGTTCGATGTTAAATTTGCTTTGGAAATTGGAGTAATGATGCATTGTGTGCATTTAGGTTAGCTTTCATGTAAGTATTGTGCCGGTGATTTATTGGCCAGTCTCGCATGTATAATCTGGTAAATCTTGAAACAAATTTGTCATGTCTTCCGTGAACCCGATTTAGATCCCTTGCATGTTAGTGGTTCAAAACCTGTCTCAAGGTGAGTGTTATGAGTCACGGTATCTCTCGGCGCCTTTAGCTCTACCCTCTTTTGAGTGTGCCTTCGTAAATAACGAGTGTGTAGTGCTCTCCGAGGGACATCATCCTTTTTAGCGCCCCCCACCGCAGCTTAACACCCCTGAGAGCACGCATCACAACATGGTGTTTAAGTTTGTGAGTGAAAATGAGCTCTTCTCTCACACCAGCGACACTACAGTTTGGCCTAGAGGGAACAGCTTCGCTCCTGCTGGCTTGTTGAGGTCTTCGGAGGAGGTCAACTTCACCATTCGCTTCTCTCCTCACTGTTTTATTCTTGTCCAACCTCAATGTCCTGTATGTCGTTCAGTTCCGGCAGGTCCATGGAAATATCTGCTTTAAGTGTGTCCATGTTTTACTGAGAATTACAGGTTTAACAAGATCGCTTTACAGATAAGCTTTGGTTTTGTACTTAGAAGTACAGTATATAAAACCACCATTTGTAGTGTTACCAATGGTATAAAGATTAAAACTTTTTCCAAATTGTTTCAGATTAACTGGAACCTTCAGTTCGCTGCCCCTGCGTACCATTGTTGGCATTGCTAAGTAAAATAAAGCGTTTGAAATGAAGAGTCGAGTAGTACAATTACAAGTTGATTGTAAAGGGAAAAAAATGTTGTCTATTTTCGTAATTTTACCCTCCTGACATGCTTATCAATAAGCTTACTTATATGTGACAATAACCATTCAGTCGATATTTATAGGTAAATCCCTTCCTCAGACTCACTGGTAAAATTTGAACGACGTATTGAGGACTGCTAACATACCGACACTCCTTTCGACCATCAGCCAGATATATTCTTCACAGACTAGCGTCATCGCATCGACCACTGAACACCCTACCAGTACAAATAAAAATTACATAACTAGCTTATATTTAAAGCTAAAGAAACGACACTGATAGCGTTTTAAAGCTCTTAAAACGATCTCTTAAAGCTCTTAACACTTTACTGCTACTTTTTGTAATATGTTACAACTACCGACTATTTATATACTTGAAGCTAAGATCTAAAAATAAAAAATCTTATAGTTTTGCTTATTATATCTCAAAGATGTAGTCAACAATAAATATAATTCTTTATCGTATACATTTTCTAATTAGTCCCCATGAATTTGATGCACAAATGACGCTTCTATCTCTACTCTGTGAGATGATATAAGCGTTTAGACTTAATTATGAATTCTGACGGCCTCCATATTGACGACGTCGAAACCCCTAAACTTGTAACGGTATTTTTTGCGACTTCTTGTGAGGAATACAGGAGAGGTAGTATTACATATAACATCAGTTTCGTTTCATTTTTCTGAATGTCTAGGTAGACCCGCAAATTTTCCTACTTCGACTGTACTATATCTGTATCTTTTGAGATATGCACGGCATTATGTTGCAACGTGAACACAATTTTCGGTTTAAGCAATCATAAAATCATATCTAAAAGCTGTGTGTTGTACCACAATTTTGTTACCTTGGAATTTATACTAAGAACCTACAAACAAATTTGATCAAAATCTGAAACTATGGGTGACACTTCACCATTTTTCTGCCAAATTTGGCATAGAATGACTCTGGAGAACTCTGAATTTTATTTGCACTTACTCTCCGTTATTTTCACCGATAATTAAGTGTTATGCTTTGTTTAGATTACCAAGATGGTAAGAATTATGGGTGGAAATAACCTCTGTTCGGACTACCACCTTAACTTGTTTTCGTACTTTTACTGCCATCTTGTGAGTATCAGGAATTAAGCAAAAGATTACAGGACACAGAGGTTTAAATTATAAACTTATCTTCACAAATGAATTTGGGTAACACTTTGTAGCTCAGCCATTATTCTTCTGTACTATTAAAGCGATACTCATTATTAAAATACTATGTATTTCGAAAATGAAAGAATTAACTCACGAAATGAGCAATAGTTATTTCAAATGAATAGACTGCAAGAATTCTACTGTGATCTAATGTTAACTCCAATTGTCTAAAGTAACTGAAACATGACCTCCACTCATATGAATCACAGTAGCCGCCCATTTTTCCTCAACCACATCAGGCAAATGCCGGAATAGTTCCTACAAACTAGGGCCAAGCCGAGTATCTTCCAACATCCTTTCCCAGACCCTATCCCGGCCTGATGCGCCTAGAGTCAAATTCCATTCATGTGAAAACACAAACTCCCTCGTTCAGTAGTGGTAGGAGCATAGACTGCACCATGTGGACTCTGATAAGGTTTGTTCTAATATGACAAGGTAACTACCCTACTGTCCGAAACCTTGGACACGATTATTCCCACTGAGAAAGTCTAAAGAGGTTAGTATATAGTTCTGTGACTAGTCAGACTGGAGACTTGTATTCTGCCAAATGCGAAAAATAAAAAAGTAAACGATTACATTTCTGGTTTTTATGCCTACGTGCGTCAAAATTTTCCTGAAGCGACTGAGGTAAAATCCTTAAAAACTTCAATCAGGAAAGACAGTAGTAGCCAGTTCGAACTCCTCCGAATAGCAAAGTTTAATTCATATGCTGTGGGACATAAATGAGCTGTAAACTGAAATACCTTCATAAAAAAATTTCGACTCGCACCATTAAAATTAACAAACGTTTATTCAAATGTTTTCTATTGGAAAATAATTGTCAGTATTTATCAAGGGAACAGTTATCTATTTCTCTCGGACTTGCCCTCTCGTCCAACTATGCTCTACCATCGTCAAGTTACATATAGGGAATACTTTTCAAACATTAAAAAAATACACACAATCGCAGAATTGAAATTAGCCTTTAATATAAGAAACGTACATTTCACAAAAAAGTACATAAGTTTTCCACCAAGTATCACATAAATGTAACGATTATAGTACAATATACGGTAATTCATGGTAAATACCAGTTTAAAATTTCATTTTTTCATAATCACATACATCAAAAATATGTGAATTTTTAAAGGCACTTCGAAATACATGACTCTGGGTTTAGTTATTATTGGAGTTGATTTTCACTGAAGTCTTAAATTTTTATTTTATAAAGTTACGTACTTCACAGAAAAGTATGTTTCTGCGTGTATAAAGTAGGAGCTATGTGGAAGATTGAAGCTGGAAAAAATATAAGTATAAAGTAAGTTTCCAAATTTCATGTTGGAGATTTATTTTGACTTGAAATATCACTTGAAACTCTACATGTGACGAACCATATTTGGAGATTAGAAAGGCAATAAAACTTTAAAAAACGGGATAAACTGGATTACTCAAAGCATTAAAATTATAAAGTGATTTTGCCTTGTGAGAACAGAACTCCAAAAGCTTTAAAGAATTGCTTATGGTAGTTCTAATTATTCCGTTCAGTCAAGTTGTGCAAGTTTACACTAGTATAATAGAATAACAAAATTGTGGGTGTTTACAATGATCAATACTATTAGTTACTTAAATTAACACAGAAAAATTGACAATCGCCGTGAGCGGGAGTCCAACCCGAATCTCCCAGTTGCCGACCAGGTATGCTATCCATTACACCACAACGGCACAGCCAAGTCTTTGTGTATATTGAGTACTCCTTACACCTTGATATTCCCCCAGCCCACATAGCTGGTTATCAAGTCAGAGCATTGAAGAGATTTATTGAAGAATTTGTTCTGCAAATGTGCAGTTCGAAAGAATAACACAGCAAATTTTCTGTACTTAATTTCAATATTTAGCTAACACAAGGTGTTTGTGAAACAGCTATTAGGTACTGTCTAACGAAATATTCTTTCATTGTTATTGAGCGGATAACACTGAACAAGTAACTTTAGTGGCGTGAGTACTGACAGTAAAAGCTCACGTGTGTGAAGTTTTGTTAATAAAGAACAAGAAATCAAATGTAAGTAAGTGTTGAAAATATGTTACATATGAATCTCAATACACTGATTTAAAATTTGTGTAATATGAAAACAAATAAGGCAGAAGACACTCAGTCCCTAAAAAGAAACATGGGAAGACAAGACACGAACTAAGATACTTTAATACCAAACAGTTTGTGCATGGTATTATGAAGTATCAAAAGCGTTTTATAATGGCACATCGTAAGTTATCTAAAAAGCAAAATTACTAACAAAAAAGTTAAACATACGACTATTACACGCTTCTGAAACATACACTTTTCAGAGGATTTCCCACTCGTCCCTTGCTATTTAATGGATCTCGAACTTGCCACCGGAATATAGAACACAGTACAAGTACTTGAATAATTATGAGGTTTCTCTGTATTCGGTCCGTAAATATCAATTACATTATAGTCACAAATACTACGGTATTCTAGTATTAAAAATTTATGAAGTAATCATATTACCGATAGGGATTTCGAAGTGACACAGTTATTTGTGAATAATCCATTTAAACATATATTATACTTCTTTAATCAGACCAACCAAAATAAAATATATAATTTCCCTCTGCTTTGCCAATGGAAAAATACCACCACTGGGAAGAAAACAATTGATTAACTAACGAACTTGGTTAAACAGTACAGAATTTGCAGTTAAAGGTGAGAAGGTTCAGAATATTTCCCTTCTGTCGTATTTCATAAAGACATTGGAATACGGACTGAACACTCAATACATCATTATTTATCCTCATTGTCGATAGCATCGAAACATAAATGTTATTTCCAAGAAAGCTAAGAATAAAATATCTGCAATAAATTAACTAAGTGTCAGAAAAAGTGAAAAATACCATTAATACATAAGCATATTGTGGTGTTGTCTTTGAAATATCATGCCCAAACTATAGTATTCATTGACTGTAATATTTCATAAAGAACTTTCTTCTTACTTAGTCTCTTGATTAGTGTTTTGACGGTAACAGTCGATCAGGAACGCCTCAATGATACTTAAGGCTTAGTTGTTAACTTTAGGAGATATATGTATGAGAGTGAAATAATGAATTTAAAATTATACAAGGTAGTAAAATTATCATACTTCTTTTCAAACTTACTTTAAACTGTTACTATAACTGTACTTTTTATCTTACAATACAAACTTCCTGGGTCATTAAAACTACCCATTGATACTTTTATGCAACCTTACTTTTCATTAGATACTCTTAATGAGGAAATATAGTTTCGCAAAATCTAACAACATTCAACTATATGTTCTTTACTCCGCATTTTTTTTTTTTTAATAGCATTCTATAAAACTGTGTTATATCAAAAGATGCCCGGTAATTAATCAAAGGTTATAACATCAATGCACAAGTCTCCATGATTCGACAGATAAAGCTCTGCCCTTAAGATATAATCAATTACAGGATTTATTATAAAACCAATGCTTATCTATTGATTGTTTAATTAATTACATCTTTATCCACAAATTAAAGACCTGCCGCTGTCTTTCTGAAAATAACACTGACCTCTACATAAACGTTGAAATAAAGATTTATTGTCAAGTCCTACACATGTTTTACGAAAATATAAGGCATGCTTGAATGGATGGGGAAAATGTTTTAAATAATTTAAATAGTAAACTACGGATGAAAGAAATTAGGTTAGTATATCTTCTGTTCATGATTGAACGCTCTTTATGCGAAATACCTTTTTGTTTTGTTATGCGATATGATGAAATAAGCATCTTACAAAGTTACTCTATTGGTAAATAACGAACGAACTCCAGCAAATTGCGAGTCGTATACATCTACAATTTCAAGTAAAATTCATACCCAAGATTTTAGTATGATCTCATATGTACAGGAGGCTTAGTCTTTCGACTGCTAAATTATCATACATAAAACTGACGTATAAGCTGTACAGTGAATGAATGAAGCAACTTTCAAAACGCATTTACATATTTGAGTACACCTTAAGTCATTTCAAGTCTTCGAGATCCGGTCTCCGTGATAAGGTGCAATCAAGATAATGTGTGTAGTCATTACTTCATGAATTACTGCTTAGAAGCAGGCCATCAACATTACTTTTCAGAGGAATGAAAATTCTTAATCTTCACCTTAACGAGATTCGAACTAATCTGACCTGCATATACAAGTCGAATCTTCGTTATTTGAAAAATAAAATATTCTCTGAACGTTTTCTATTAAATGTCAATACTTTTAAGCTATTACATTGATTGTCCCTTGTAAAACTAATGCCATAAAATGAAAATGCTCGTGAATATTTAGTGACACAAATTACAAGTAAATTTGATTCTTTCTCCCTGCAGAAGAATGTGAACTGCTAGTAAATGATGTTACATATGAGAGTAATATAGTAAATACTACTCTATTACTACTTCTACAACTTGTATACAAATAATATTATTTAGTAAACGCCTTAAATCATAAGTTTGTGAAACTTGTTTCTACTGAAATGTCACTTCGTTGGAAACGTACTGTATAATAATCATCCTACGTAAAATATCTAGTTCCCTATGTTAGTAACATGGCAACTGTAGAATAAGCCTCTACGGATCCTGCAGAATGCTATCCTTAATTTTGTCTACGATACAATAAACGGAGAGAACCCTACTTTCAAGCTGCGAAACAGGTGGTTCAATGGAGGAACATAATATAAACCTGCCACGGAGCAACCGCCTTTCTCGTTTTATGTAAATTAATTTAAATATGAATGCACAAACAACAAATAGCTTTCACGATCTGAAGTTTGTCTGTACTTTAATCATTATCATTGACTTTGGATCAACTGCAAGCATAATTCAAGGTTGTATTCAGCAGGATGAAAGTCTTATGGCAAGAAAACATCTCATGCGTTTCCGTCGATGAGCGAACGGAAGCGTCAGTTGTCGCACTCATGCAGCAAGTTGCAGTTTGAAGGTATTTGAAAGTGAATGCCGCTAGCTTTGTTTTGTTTATGTAAGACACCAGAAACGCTTATCACACGACTAATCTCAAGCGCAGCCATAACCGATCAATTATTTTGTATTTTTAAAATTTCTTGTAAGTCAAGTCAGAAGGGTCAAAATCAAGAGCCCAGACAAAGAAGCACAGCTTGTTGCTTATTGCCCTATATTGTATATTGTTGTTATAATGACTGTTCTTTTAAAACGGTACAATACTGTGGTGTGATCATTAAAATTTAAAGACGGAATAAACAATTACTAAGAGAAAATGTGCCCTGTGAGAAATA
This sequence comes from Lepisma saccharinum, assembly GCA_022664845.1. Lineage (NCBI taxonomy): Eukaryota > Metazoa > Arthropoda > Insecta > Zygentoma > Lepismatidae > Lepisma > Lepisma saccharinum. The sequence goes on along the minus strand of JAGDQP010009319.1, from coordinate 41,420 downwards.
GCAAGGTTGAAATTTAATGGAGTAAAACCACTCTCGCACACCCCGACACCTTGAAAATGGTTTACTGGTGGTAAATACTTGGTCTCACTATGTGCACAAAATTCGATACGTTATTTTACCTTGCACATCTTACCAAATAGGTTACACCACTTTTGGTATTCAGATACTTTATTTATTTTTAGAAAACATTGGCAGCATGTTTTAACTGTATACAGTTACAAAATAATCAGTAAGGTTTTTTTAACAGTATCGTAATTGAGAAGTTAAAAGCAAAATTACAAAGTTTTTTTATTTTTTTTTTAACTGAACGAAAGAGGCTAATCTTCCGTATTGGATGCAACTCCGCACTTAACGTACGCGTTTTCAAAGAATTCATTAGAATAACAAAATTACTGTAATTCACAAATTCAGTCCGGGTGAACCGGAAATAAGGATTAATAAGGTCCACTGTACCTGACTTTTCACTTCAAACTATTCCTCCTCATTTGAAGTCTCTCCTAGTCCTATACTCGTGCAGGAATGCTTGGAGTGATCTCATGAATTCCATACTTATCTTTTAGCAATTAAACATTTATTTAAATCTTTAAATAATGACTATACGGTACAGAGTATCTCGAGGGTTCTCAAGGAGAGGAAGAATGAAAATCGAAGGGTGAACAATATTTATCTTTATCTTATCTCCCTCCCCTTACGAAGACGTTTTATGTTTAGGAAGGTGCCGACCTGAAATAGGGGTTACGAGTAGATTAATGAATCACTGACAGAGTGTTTAATAAATTAGCTACCAATTTGGGATATATAGAATTTAAAAATTTTACACTTCCAGGTATAACAACGAACATTTGAACTCCAATGGTAAACATTATTGAAGAATGACATAGAATACAGCCTATGATGGATTATTCATGTTATCTTTTATTGTTTTATCTTTTATGTTTTATTCTGTTTAAAGAAACGAACTACAAAGAGAACAGAGGAACAAGAAAGTGAACAAGATGAAAACTAAAACATTATTCGGCCATAAACTGAAATAACAAATAAGAAAGAAAAGCACATAAAATGTTTTGTCGCTAGCGTTAGTTTGTTGAATAGTTAAGAATAGAAATAAAAAGATACGAATTGAAATAATGAAATGAAGAATATTAAGTACTTAATATTGTAAATATTTAATTGTAACTTATTGAAGATATATCTAATGTGATGGTGAAAGAAGATGAGAGTAATTATAACCTATAACTGCTAAGATAAAGTGTTTAATGATTTTGTGTTGTTGTATGTTAGCATATATAAAGATCATAAATAACAACAACATTAACAACACTCTCTGTTATGATCGGCTCAAGATATTTTCCGATACAGGAAGAACAGCATGTAACAAGTTCGTGATCTATATTGTTTTACCTACATTCATATTTGAATAACTGACATCAAACGAAAAAGGCATGAAATCTCAATGGAAATCAATCCTTAAGAAAAGATAACGATGGACTCGAATCAAACACTTTTGGTGTTACATATATATCTACTTAATCAGTGAACAGGTCTTTAAAATTTAAATGATTAATAAAATTAGCAAACTAAGATGACAAAAAGAAAGTTATGGATCACTTTTAACAACTAATTAGAAGTGTTCCCTGAAGTCCTGATGCAACAACGATCTGAACTGCACTATGTCGTGTTTTGTTAAACATATGAGTATCGTGCATCAACTATTGACTTCTAACATATATTTTCTAAAAAAAAAAGTATCTTACATCCAAGTCATCGCCATAATTTTATTTGTTATTGCTTATTTTCAATGTTCTTATTTAATATTAAAAATATATCAGATAAAATGTAAATTTATAGTTATGCTTTTCGCAAAGTTCTGTCGAACGGTTAAATCTATCACCTGGATACATTATATTAGAGTAAACAATAATTACATTTAAATGTATTAAGTGTATATTTACGAACGTATCTTTTAAACCGTGAGTTTGTTTATCAAAGAGGTCAACACTACCAAGAATTAAATAGCATATACACTGAAATGCCTTTCAATGAAAGTATAAACAACAAGAATTGAAAAAGTTGCATATAAGAGACAAACTACGAAACACCATACAAGCGATTTCAGCTTAATTATAGTATACAGCTAGTCATAATATAGATAGAAAGTACAAATACAATAAAGAATACCTTTAATAGTACACAACTTCCAAAGGTTACTTAACAATGTTCATTACAACTAAGTACACAGTACTACGTGCATTGTGACTCTCACGTTCAGAAAGCATAAATATATATGAAGCACACATTATATTTGAATCCTCTAAATACTTAATGAACTTATCCAATTTGGCTTTATAGAATCAATCTTCATTCAACAATCATGACTTTATTTTTAATATATAAATATTACTTCATTTCCATATATTGCATTTAACGCAAAATGTTCTTTGTTTGTTTACTTTACCCGGTTAAAAATAATAATACAGCATTCATCACAACAGCTAGATGGTAAAAATACTGGAGTCAATACTAAGTGAACTGTGATATAAAAATACATTTTAAAAAATACTTTGTTTTTCCAGAGGCAACCTCCAAGTTATGTACATAAAATTATTCTCAGGCACTTCAACATAATAGAGGAGCACCTTAATACCAATTATTAAGTTTATTCCAAAATACATTATGCAGCTGTACGTTTGTGAACAATTTTACACATAGTATTGCTAAACACTGTCCTACTAGTTGCTTACCAGATAACAAAAATAATACAAGTAACTACTCAGTCTAAAAAGCATAGTTCTTCAATAAATTGTTATTTAGCTACTCCACAAATATAATAGCACTACTTAAACTTGCTTCAATATTAATATTTTGATTCCATATAACAAGGTACATTCACACATTACAATGAGATTGAAGAAAAGATCAAGAAAATGGCACGATGCACGTTAATACTTTTGCAATATTCTTGAGATCAATTATGATTATTATTCCCACAATCACAGTGCTTTTGAGGTTACACCGCTAAATTTTGATAGTCATTCGTTACGATCAGAAAAGTTGATTGGCTTAATTTTTATTAAATCGTAAACAAGATTGTGACCTTCTATGGACGGGACAAACAGTTCTGAATCAGTGTGTCTAATGTGCCCTTGCCAGAGTTTTAACTCATACAGTGTGCTTGCCATTTGACCAACAGAAGCTTGCTTTGACTAGAGGTATTCAAATATCCTTAGAATGTATGCTCTCTTTAAATGTTTCAGATTTTAATACACGAAATGGCTAAGCAACGCAACCTAGTTTATATGTCCTGTGTACTTCTTCAGAAATAGTTACTTGTTATTTTGCATGACAAAAGCACCAATAAACAAATAGGCTTTAACGAAGTAGTTTATACATCTGACTATCAAATGAAATATTCGAAGATAAATCTATGAACGGACAAGTTCATTCGTAAGTGGTTTCTATAACTGTCGATTTTAATAAAGCCTGATAGAGTTCGTGGAAATCTTAAAGTATTACAGTAAACATTCTGTAACTTTATTTTATGTGATGCCGTACATTTTAGACCTTTTTCCCCATGACATGTCCACCTCTTTTTTTTTTTTTCTTCAGAAAAACTCCTTCTTATATGAGGTGACAAACTCTTTGCCACTGGAAAAGAACCTTTCTCGCAAAACTAAGTATGTGTCCTGAAACTGGTTGAAGACATCATTCAGTCATAATATTCCAACAAAATGCTAATATTGTGAAGGATTCAGCTATACTGAAATTAACACTACTGTAAATCGTGAATTTATCTGATGGTTCCTAGATTCACTCGGGATTTTGAAACATAAGAATGTCACGTAGCGGTAATGTAGTCTACCATATTGAAACGTTCTTTCAAAGGGATATTCTTGGTTGTTATTTTTAAAATGAAATCCTTATTAGTATAACTGCTGAAAGTCGCACAGTGCCATCTTTCTAATAATGTGTAACATGCATTTTGTCAGTTTTCTGATGTGTAACATGCATTTTATCCACAGGACGCTTTGAGGTCATCCCTCTCGTTAAACTCGAAAAAGGCTTTAAAACTGCCGTTTTATCTAACATTTCCTTCCTACCTGGCAAGCTCCAATGTACACAGCAACTGAGTCACATTTTATAATTTGCTGCACCGGTATACACCTACTTTTTGCTTCAATTCTTGCGTGCTCAATTTACCTCATTTTATGTAAAATATACAAATATGCAGTTTGTGCGAATTGCTGAAAAATTATATTATACTTATCTACATACAGTAAAACCACCGTAATTCGACCTCCGATGGTTCGACTCCTCGCATAAGCCGACCACGATGCAGGTTGAGTAGTGTCGGCGTCAGTCTGTACTTGTACTTGAAATACTACGTATTTCTTGAGTCAGCTGCTGACCCTTGACCAGGGCGTTCCGATGCTTTGCTTTACGAGTGTATGTTGTTTAAGCAGTGACTTTTGACATGGTGTACAATTTATTTGTGTTAAAAATCTATTTTCAGTGTAGTGTACCCGTCACATTATGGCAACGAAAAAGTGTAAACACGTTACGCCGACTTTCAAGGAGTTTACTGTATTAAATACTTGTGCTACTCTGATAACCCGACCTTTCTTGCGTTTCGACCATGCCCTGTCCCAAAGGTGACGGATTAACGGAGTTCTACTGTACTTCACATTCAGATACAAGGAGCTATAAGGAAATTTAAATGCCTTACAACAGATGAAAATGAAAACTGCAGGAGATATTTGCAAGTGAGTTTGGAACTGCTTAATGGAACTAAACGACTACATCGACGGGATTGCGTTAAGCATTAGTAAAACATTACATCAATTATCTGACTGCATATAATAACGCAAAATACACATTATATATAGACAAGCAACCGTGCATGTGTACACATGCAATGATACAAGAAACCGCATTCTGAAAGAATGCTGTCAGTAAATACTAGAGATGAAAACGGCAGCATGAGTTGACAGAATTCGACAAATAGTTTTAAAATAATTATAATGCTTTTAATTTAAAGGCAAGTCACTTGACCAAAAGCTTCCAAATAATCGTGTATTAAACTTGGTAAATATAACACGTAAATACGCCCAAAAATATATTGAAACATATATTGTTCTTCCAGGAGTGTTCTTTTAATGTTATGTTAATTAAATTGCATATATACGTTAAACTAAGTTCTTGCTTTGTTATCTCTTCTGCTTCTAATACTAAATTGAACTCTGTTACGTATTACACTAATAATACTTGTAACTACCTACATATGCGGAATGGCTGACTGACTGGAAGGTGTATATAAGGAATGAATCACTATCAAAGCCACACTTTATCGTACACCAATTTGTACTAACTCTTGTTCACAGACTTACCAAATTTCATACTCCGTTCCTTGCATCTTTTACCTTCATTATTTACATTTCACAGCAACACTGGGTGCACTGAAGCAAAGCTACCCGTTTGTTCCTAAACTCTACTGCTCCATTTTTATTTATCCATTTCCTTCAGTAAGTCAACTACATTAAACATGCAACTGGCCTATTTAAGAGAATTTTTAAAATTTGATTTGCACAAACAAAATTTTTACTAGATACTAGTAAAATTTACATTTTCATCTGAAAGATGTTGTCACTCGTCACCGTAATGTAATAATTACCGTAAATAATACTCAAAAATACATTCTACAAATGCAACCACTACAATATCACAGACGTATTACCAATCTATTCATAAATGCTTCGCTCACAACAAGGCGAGAAACTCAAATACCAGTTTCCCATTATATTACAGTGCTTTCCATTAATATATCTGTGTTTTGGCAAGATACATGTGAATAGCTTCTTGATGTTCTCAACGCCCACCTCGTATCTTTGAAGCAAGGCAATCCCTGTAAGTTCTGTAACATTCGTGATTTGGATGACCTAAAAAAAAGAGAAATTAAAAATAAATATTAAAAGAAAATAATAAAGAAGTTAAATAAAAAATAATTATTAAAAGAAAACAGTGGTTTATGATTAAATGTGCATCTATCACATATCATGTCGGACACGACCATACATCTCTCACAGTATCGAGTAAATCTCTAGACATTCACAAAATATGTTCGCTTATTATTATTATTATTATTATTATTATTAAGGGAGTGAGGTCAGCTACTTCCTGTCAATACTTAATTACAAATTGCACGCAACTATTAGCAACTTAATAGCAACTCTGGACGCAACTAGTTTGAACGTCTGTACTGACAGACACTTTCGCTCGTAAAGTTGTAAGTCGAGTTTGACGTCTTACCTCCGTGTTCATTCTGCATTGCCAACAGTTATTTCCGGTTTCAAGTGTTTCAATAGCTGCACAAGGTATTAATATGGGGACGTTTATCAGAAACTCGTATTATTCATTTCGTTCTTGAACTACATGATCTGAAGTGACTCGGTACCTGTTGTCCTCTTCTAGCAACTGATGTCAGTCAGTCAGTCTCTCTGTCTGTCTGTACCAAAATCCCATTTCATGACATCAGCATGGAAGGAATTAATTTTGTACCTTACGAACGTTCAAAACGATTTCACAAAAACTTTAGAGGATCTGAAATGTGTTTCTCCTCGGAAAACTGAGGAAAGATGGACAAACGAATCTTGTAATTACTCTTCGCATCATTCAATAAATGAGTGATAAAGTAACTTTCGGCTTAATGCATGGGACAGTATTTAAGACGCCGCAATTCTCGCACTGAAAAGATGTTTCCGTTTAGGTCTGAGATTTTTCACTTTGCGTCAGTATTGCATTGTCTTCTTGTAAAATTATAACAAAAGATGCAAGCTTACTGTAAGACAGAGCTTTTCGAATAAAAGCCAACCGTAATATGCCATTCAAAGAATAACGCAAAACACATACTTATAGGGATACATTCGCGTATCCCTTCAATTTAAAATAATAATAACAATTACAAATCAAACACAATAATTTCAGGTTCCCAGCAGCAGCGACTAAACTGTATTTGTCTATTATATAAAAAGATGGTCCATGATAAAATACTTATTCAGGAGACCTTTCTTGTCCAATTTCTCATCTACACGATTTACTGTAGAAAAACTGTAATTGATTTAAAACACACGTTTTACATTATATATGTTTTCAAATGTATTAGTTTCCTAAGTAGGTTAAAACTGCTAACTTGTTCTGTTCTTCGTAATAATTAATTAATTAATCAATCGATCAATCATACATACATTACAGCCAGATATATAAATGAATTTGTGTTCCTTACATCGCCTCATGACGAACAAACTGCTGAACAGACTTTAATTACTTTTTACATGAAGGAGAACATTAGCCCTGGGTAGGTTTAAAGCATATTAAATTTTTTAATTTGAGTACAGTTTCCAGGGTAATCACACCAACACACATTTTCGCGCATTACATGAGAACGGCTTCCGATTCCAACCAAACTTGGTATGATGATACAGGCATCATCTTTTGGGATGTTAGAATTTTCAGATAATTACTGTTTCCATGGTAACAACGCATTTCTTAAAAGTATATCCGCGTATCACGTGTGAACGGTTTGACCAATTCAACCAAATTGGTTACGTTAATATAAAACCTTTATTATTTTATTCGTATTATAATTTTCATCTCATTACCGTTTCCATGCTAACAATACTTGTCTTCGTGCATTAGGTGAGAACGTTAACTATTTCTTTTCAAACATGGCAAGACGATTTAGAACCCTATACTTAAAAGTTTCAACCGTATTGAAAGGTTAAATTACCGTTTCCATGGTAACGATACTAAATTATTAAATATAACGAGCATGATATGAGGTGACTCAATTCATTTCAACCACTCACGTTTAGCCAGTAGCAAGGAGAAACAAAGAGTCAAGTACAATGTTATCTTATGACAACGCTCTTCATACTTCGTTTTAATTCACCGAATTTTTAAAAAAAGTCGTGATGCTCTGAAGACTGAACAAATGCTAATTGGTGCTTACCGACGTTGATAATCAGTCTTCAAATGGTGAAGAAATTGTTCTCTCACCTCTAACGTTTCGAGAGCTATTGCTGCTCTCATGATCACAGAAAACAAAAACGCCTAGATTTTTATTGTATTGTACGAAATACAGTTAGACGTGAAATAAAGATTAAAAAACAAGGAAAAGAAAGAGCACTAGTTATTAGCGTTGCGTAGACATCTATGAAGGTGTGACAGTGGAGTCACATACATAATATGTGGAGTGGTTAAAATTGATATGGTAAATTATCAAAAGTGCAACACTGCGTCTGCTGGCTTAATTGCTGTGATGTAAGATGCCCTGTGGATGAAAATCAATGTTAAAAGAGGTGAAGCAAACTGGTTTCATAAATATATGGTACTATATATTTATCCTTTCACAATGGGTGGGGAGAAGAGGATCTTGAGGACGAGACCAGAGCTAGGAATGTTTTCAAAAAAAAAAAAAAAAACGCTTTATGTAGAGATCCACGATCTGTGTTACGAACACGTATTTTTTGAAATAATGTACGAAGCCTCTTTTGCAGAACAGTCTATGTGATTTTTCGCTTTATATAGGACGTGTGCAGATTTAATACTATGATTCTCGTTAATTAAATGTTTAGAGACCAGAAACTGGGTTTTCGGAGCGTGCATCTTTGACACGTTCGCTTATGCGTACTGACAGGGATCTGTTGGTCATTCCAATGTGTTTGGTCGCAACTGCATATAGTTTCATTATGAATGTTGCATTTTATCTGTAAAGTAATTCTTGAAACCAGTGAAGGACATTTGAGGACTTTGAGGGGCGTAATGCAGTGGTCAGCTTGTGATCTTTTAACACATTTTTATGATTCGTTGTGAAATACGTGGGAACATAGTTTTGCAGAGGTTTTTTTTTCTGTGATCATGAGAGCTCTCGAAACGTTGAAAGGGTGAGAACAAATAATTTCTTCACCATTTGAAGACTGCTTATCAAGGTCGGTAAGCACCTATTAGTAATAGCATTTTTTGTTCAGGTCACAGAAAAACCAATACATACTTATTTTACAGCAATCATTTTCACTTTAGCATCGAAACGAACCTGTAGAACAATCTTAAAAATAATTTTGGATCCAAAGTTTTCAAGAGGAAACGGAGCAGCACAAAACTCTACAAATATTCTATATGTAAAAGTACTATTCAGATACCCTATGTAGGAGAAAACCGAACCAGAGTGTTATTTTATGGTAGACTTGTTTGATTCGGACTTTTCTTTTATCAAAGTCTTCCTGCATGGCTTGCAGGAGAGAAACAAAATAGGAGAATTTAAGCCTCGCCACGTTTTATTTTTAATTAATTAATTAACTCCTACTGCTGCTAAAGATGAGTTTGTCTAAAGTAAAGTGGCATGCAGAAAGTCGCACAACTTCAAAAGTGTTTTGTAATGAACTTCGTTTAGTTTTATTCCTGATCGCTCAAACAACTGGAATACTCACGTGTTCTTAAGCTCTTGTGAAATTTGCTGTAAAGTCTTGTTTCTTGTTTCTGGTACAAAAAGGAATACAAAGAGAATTGAATGCAGGCACATGACACTGTAGAAAAGACACGTCCCACCTATAGTGAATGCATCTGGAACATAAGAAAAAGTTTTAGTTTCTTTGTCAGTCTCTCTTAAAAGAATCAAAGCTCTAGCGTTAAAATATGTGTACATGCTTCTCTCCATATAGTAAATATGATAAAATATTCATAATTTAAATATTTTTAATCTTGAGAGCATATTGTGTGACAGTTCTCTTAACGTTAGATATATAAAATCAACGTTGATATAACAGTATCAAATTAACCTCAGCTGACATTCAATGCTTAAGGTAAAGCTTTTAGAGATGAAACACTGTTCATTTCTAACCTTGTAGAATATTAGTTATAAAGACACCATTATTAATAGTGGAGGATTTCATAAATTGGTTATTAAAGTGAAGTATTTAACTCACTACCAGTAATTTCCCTATACAGTAGTTTGTTCAACACAACTTTCTGACAAGTGTTTTTCTGACTACTCAATACTCTAGCACCGAAATATAGATACTCTAGAAATATAAATACTCTATTTTTATTGGTATTCTTAATGCAAAACTTTGGTTAAAGTACGTCAAATCAGCATTACTGGAGCAGCGGTAAAGGTTGCATTTGCTCTGTCTGAAAGTCGTATGTGGGCACTTCAAAACTTTAAAACTATGTGGAATTACGTTAGGAGGAATTGATTTGTTACAAATTTTGGCTACTACGGTTTCTTTAACTATTGAAGTAAGTAATTTTTACTTTCTTTGCAACTATATGACGAAGAGGCCGTAGCTCGTGGTAAAGTCTTGTAGTTCAGATACCGTGGGAGCAAGATCGAGTGGTGAGGAGAGGTTGCTTTCGTGGCGAGAGGCATCGCATCAGTGGACACTCACTAAGCCTCAGACTTAACTAAGCCCAGTCCTTCCAAAGTACGTACACGATTAGAAAGAAACTTACGTTTCACTTGTACGTATCTGACTATGAACTTGTCAGCATCACACTTACATATTCACATAATTCCAGATACGACGACAGATTTCATATGACTGTCTTTATCAACTCCAAACTAGAACCACGATCACACTGAATAGATCTGGGACGCGCCACAATGGGTATAATTTTGAGGCAAGGTTTGGCACAATTATTGCACAAAGAAACGAGAAGGAAGTACGCACAAAGATTGGATCAATACACATCAACAGCTGGTTGGAAATAGGCTATAATATCACTCTCAACCAGAGGAAAAGTGACGAAACAATACATTCAATTTCTGGAATCAAAATTAAGCTATTTGAATATTTTCTAATACTATAGCGTATCCATACATCTAATACTGTTACCTATTCTTTACGAAGAGTAGTATTTTAAAAGGCATAAGTTAAATCCAGGTAAATAGTGTTCCGAATCCCAAACTAGATTCGTGAACATTTTAGCTGAAATTTACGCGAGAAGCTGAATTGTATCTACAGCTACTTATTGCCTCTTACTCTCAGGAAGAATTTGAAGTAATGTTATTATGACAACGTTCCACTTTTGATCGACTAAACACAATAAAACAAAGATAACATACAATTAAGAAAACAAAATACAAGAACCTAAATTTTTCAACCGCGTCACTTTCTTGAGAAGCTGTCTGAAGAACACGGTGACTAGGACGATTTAGGTTCTTGTATTCTCTTTTCGTATCTTAATGCTATCCCATTCATCTGTTTTATTGTGTCAGTCGACAGACGAAGACATTAGTAAACGTGGACGAGGCTACGGGAACAATCAAACAGTTCTACACAGAATCGTGAAATTAGTATGTAATTTAAAAGTGAATTTATTTGTTAACTGCTATTTCTTGTACAGCTGTTGAAAATATTTCGTCTTCTCCTATTTTTCATCTTTCAAATAAGATTAAAAATTTCCGAAATAAATACAATCTAACAAATATTTTACCCGTCAATTAAATCTATGAAAACTTACACAAACGATGATAATAAAAACAATATTTATTAACTTCTGAAACAACCATTCACTCACCTACAAATTGTAAAAATGTGACAGAGATGATCAAATTCGCCATCCAATTCAACGAAGTGGCTGCAGCCATCGCTCGTCCCCTCACAGCTGTTGGAAATATTTCTGTAAGAACCAACCATGTGACAGGACCAAATCCGAAGGCATAAGCAGCAACGTAACACATCAACGACAACATAGCAATGTAGCGAAGACCGAAGCTTAATCCATTTGAAGTACAAGATGCATCCTCCGTTATTGATTCAGCTCTTTTTTGATTGTCAAATGTAATATTTCTTGGCATTGCTAATCTTAAAGGTATTGGTGTTGGCAGCATAGGATATTTTGTTGTTCTGACGGGTGAGATAGCACTATCAGGAAACGGTGATGTTACTTGCATCGCTGGAGGTCTTCCCAAAGGAAGATCGGGCGAGACAGGTTTCATACCAGAAGAATACTGGAATTCGCTAGGTGGTTCAAAACTAGGTGTTACATGGAAAGAACTAAAGTAATCACTGCAAGGCTCTGGCTGCACCACTTCTTTGTTCTTCTCTTCCAGTGTGGAGAAAACGCCTAGTAAAGCAATGCTAATCATCATGCTGGTTGCACCAAAAATTAGGGCAGGTCTTCGTCCAACCCGGTCAACTACTGACAACGACAAACAAGTAGCTACCACCTGCAATATAACATATAATGAACAATTTCTTTACTGTCTAGTGACAAAAACACAATAAAAGAATCTTTGTAGTCTACTGACTAAAACTAGTGATTCAATAAAATGAAAATGAACTAGTGAATACATAAATTATGTACAACAAGTATTGTGGAGAAGTTTACATACTGTAACACAACTTTTCAACAAGAATTGACACGGTAAATGCGCAGTATTTCAACAATAAAAAGTATAATTTTATACTCCAATACGGTACAAGTATTCATTCTGTACACCGAATTGATTTACCTTTCCTTTTACTTTTTAAATCAGTTACTTTTATTTAACGCTTCCATATATTAGAGATTCCTTGATATATATATTACGACAACCAATTTGCAAATTGCTCACTGGACTTCTGCATTCCTTCCAGTTCTTTAATTTCTCTTTGGTTTTAGTGCACAATTTTTCCTTATTCGCCCTCGATGGTACTCTCGGTTTTACAGGAAGAATGAGAGTTCCTTTCTCAGATATTTTAACAGCTACACCGACAATAGCATTATCTATTACGAGGACCATACGTTGAACAGTACTTAATCGCATAAGAAAAGAAAAAGAGAGATTGCATGATAGGTAGAACGAAGCAGCGCTAACATTATTACGCTGAGACAGATGATTGTAAGGGTAAGTTTCAGCTTTGGATAGCACTAACTATGAACAGAAGAAAATTATTATTCCCGATCTCTATTCTGAGGAGCCCATAACCTCTCATAACAGCCTCAAAAGAAGTTATATTATTTTAATAGAATTATATAAAACAATTTTTAGGGGCTGTTTTCTTAATAAAAATAATAAATGTAACTAACGAACATAAATTAAATGTAAGGTACGTTACATGTTATTGATGCGGATAGGCAAGAGATTCTTTCGTTTTCCGAACATGGGAAGTTCAGTGCAGAATATAACAGTATAAGTACATCATCTGCATGTGTGTATTGAAATGCTTTACTGGCCAGACTTAAGATTTAAAGTTTGATAGGTTCTGTATCTTCTGGGGAAAAAGGAATTGTACTTTGACTGAGCACTTTTAGGTGTCAAGTGAGCTAAGCGTGGCCTATTGAAGTGAGCGAGGACTGAATAATAAGAGAAAACGTTGAGGAAGGTAACTTTGAAAAGTTAGGGCTCTTGGCACAGTCCTGCCGGTTAGTGAACAAGGTGTTGAGCGAATCTTTCCGAACATCTGCGTTTAGAACATCACTAAATACCCTCTTTCAGAGTTATGCATAAATCCACTAACAATATCAAACGGACCGCTGTGCAAGCGTGTTCCATTGTTTTGAAAAAGTCTTAACTTAAAAACAGATAAAGGAAATCTACGTAAAGCTTGGACTCCCTTCATAGAATACTCAAGGAACACATACCGAAACATCCTTTTTTTCAACCGTCAACTTTAATGATAAAAATAATATAACTATAATGAAATATTCAACATTTTTTATTCATATATAGTCTGACTCATCACATATGCACACATTCTTTACATTATTAATTACTTAGTCCACCTAAGTTTTCGACAAACATCTTATTATTAAGTTAACTTAGTAATATGATCGAACATGTTAACAAAAATAATTTCGGTAATACTAAATATACGTTTAGTTCTGTGCCTCTTGACCTAGCTATTCAATATACGTTGTAAAACAGTTGAAACTCGATATCAAAACATGGAAATGTATAAATTTCACTGTTCCAACACCTTACCCGTATTTTAACATATATCTGCACTTTTCTCATTTTAAGTACATTTTCGAATATATCACTACATGCAATAACACATTTACACACAATAAATTCGTTGTCGACCTGAAGAAGCTGTCTGTAGGAGAGCGAAAAACGCTTTGCGAGAAGATTTTTGTTTTCGTTAGTATAAGACAAAATATATTCCCATTTCTCATTTCTTGAGAAGAAATGGGAATTTAGATTGTAAATACGGCTCCCTCCCCTTTCACATTACTGACATTTGCTTTCACGTTCCTTCTTAACCTGAACATGCCTCCAGTTGATACTATGAATGCTTGATAACTAATTCAGTGTTCCTGTCGTTAAAACACTTGAAAGACGACTGCAGATTTCTCACACAATTGTTCCTCATCATTACCTGAAAGCTTTTGATTCAAATTTCTTTTGTTTATCTATATAAAGTATGCTATATTCAGCCGCTCCCCGACTTACGATGGGGTTACGGACCGATAAACCCATCGGAACTCGAAAATATCGTAAGTCGAAAATAATAAATGAAATATAAAAACATCCTACAGGTAGAGGTACATATAGTTAGATAAATAAAAGTTTTAATATGCTTTATAACAAGAAAGGTAAGTGCTATAGTGATACAAGATTGTGTTTGTTTATTACTGCAGAAATGAACAAATATGGAGTACAGTAACTCACTATGTACAGTCACAACAGACACACAGTAGACTTGAAATTCTATGTACAAAGATACAGTATAAATTAATTAAATTTATTTCAGTTGCTTGATGAGGATGGATAAAGGGCGATAGCGTCGTCAATTTTCGTCGTCTCACAACGTATCTTATCTCCGAAAATCGTAACTCGAATGATCGTAAGTCGGGAAGCATTTGTATTTTGTCCATATATTTAAATTAATGCATTTTGTGATGCACAATTCATCATCATAACCACAAAGAAGAATTCTGTGGCTCCATGCAAGAATCTGACACGCTCCAGTTTCAAAAATTTGAAAATTGGGGGGGGGGGGGGGTTACACTCATTATCGTTCTTCACAAGTGTCCTTTGACCTCTAAATCGATAGTTGTTCAGATATATTTTTTATATATTCAACAGATGTGCTACTGTCGTCTGTGCATTAACCTATTATCCTAATAAATTACCTCCGAACTTCAGTAAACTAAATATTAGGCTTTTGAATGGAGGAACAGAAATAAATGAAAGCATTGAGGTTCCTATTATGTGAGATGAGTAAAGATAATTCCCTAAATAAATCAATAAATTAGAACTTTTAGATGGCGGTCTTAAACATTCCGTCTCTCTAAACCTCATTTTTAATGACATAAACTAATGTACGACTTTAAAAAAATCACTCTTATAAAACTACTTACGAGAGAGAATCTTACCTTTATCAGTCCCAGTCCAACAGTAGCCAAGGTAGAAGCCACTTTGCCGCAGAATCCTACGAGGGTGAAGATCTTGGAAGCGTAGAACAGAATGTTCGGTTGTCCAGTAAACTGTTGAAAAAACACTATTCCCATTCCTATAAACATTCGCCCACACATATTGTCAACGGAGCCACATAGAGTGTAACAATTGTGATCCTTTTCTGCTGCCAATGAAAGACGAATATTTGTCAATTCCTGTTTCACGTCTTCTGATCCCCAGAGCTTTCGAATCACTTTCTCTGATTCCTGTTCCTTTCTTCGAAGTAACAAAAAGTGAGGTGTCTGAGGAAGAAACAGCATTGCAATTCCCTGGATCACAGCTGGTACAGCACTCACACCGAACATAATTCGCCAACCATTCTCAGTTGATATTAATAAGTAATTCACAAGGTAGGACACCAAAAATCCCAACGTAATTCCAAGTTCATTGAGGGTCACTAACATTCCTCGGTTGCTAGGTCGGGAGATTTCGGAAATATATATGCATTCTGAGATAGATGAAAGTGCAACAGCAAAGCCTACAACGAATCGACCTACCAGAATCAGACGGTACGAATTTGCTAATGCCAATAAACAGGCACCAACTAAGAAAAGAAATGAACTGCAGCAGACAGACCATCTTCTACCAAAGCGATCTATAATTGAACCTGAAAGAGTAATTTCTTTTATTAGTTTCTAAGTCGTAAGGAACTATTTTCTGTCAAAAATGCACATATTATCACATCAGGTGTACATAAGTGTTTCAACACAGTACATAATAATCGAATTCTCGGTTCACGTGGAATTTACGAAATACAAAAACTTTCTTCTGGACCAACGTAAATAAATACTTCTAAGAATGACTGACTAAATACTGATGTTAACTTTAGGAAATATTAAAAAAAAAAAAAAAAAAATCGAAGCCCTGACGAGAATGGGGGAAATATCTAATAGAAAAGACCGCCACTTTGACATTTCCTATTGCCTTAGAAATATAAATAAAAAAAAATATAACGTTCGGAAAAGACAAACTCGCAACCAATAGCGGTGACCTTATCATCCATATACTTCCCATCGGTGCTGATACCCGTCTTCTATCGCTGTAGGAGGTTACAGATCTCATTGCTGTAGAACTCGCGTGTGAAGCGAAAAAGTCGTCCTCCAGCATCTGTTCACATCTTCTCAGCAGTGACACTGGAGAGATCGAAATACAAGAAAATAGGATTTGGCAACGTCCAGTGAATATACTGGACGGCGGAGAATCTCGCAAACAAACACGTGCACTTTCTGTTAGAGTCTTAATACAATGTATGATCCAGAAGATGCTGCTAAGTCAATGTGCAGGATATCCATTTTTCCAATTTAAAGGAAATCACTTTGGTAAACTTTGTATTTTGAACCATTTTAGTAACTAATGATCTCGACATATCTCGATTCTACATGGGTTAGAGAAATATGATAGAAATTTACGGTCCCCTCTCCTCAGCCGGGTTTCATAAAAAATCAAGCGGCAGTGCCTCCTGCCTGCTTCTAACACCAATGGTATCTTCCCTCCCCTCATTCTACTCTTGTCAAAATAAATTGTGGTCAACACGACATATAAAAAGAAAGGGGTACGAGGGTGACACCTACACGGTGGGGTACGGGCTAATGCCCTGAAAGCTTATGGGTTTTACTGTTTAAAAGCATTTCAAAATGCACTCTGAAGTATTTTGGGGCTTTCTTGCCCTATTCTGGTAACATGTACTGTATGCTTCTGTGAGGCAACAATAAAACATACAATTGGGATAGTAAATTTAACAGAACAGTGGGGTCATTCCATGTCAAATCATCCAGTACACGAGGAAATGTAACCATTTTTTTTGATTTAGCTTAAATTTGGTGTATGGCTTCTGCTAGTCATATAATGGAAAAGTCTGAATTATTAATGCAATATGTTAAGTAGTTTAGAAATAACAGTGATTTGAAAAAGCGTATGAAAAGTGTGTAATGTTCACTCGATGCACCTGGCTGTAATACTATCCTACAAAAAATTTCAAAGCATCAAAACGGTAAAGGGCTGCCGTTTGCGATTTGTAAAATTTGACCTCCATCCAATAAGGGAGATTTCAAGATGGCAGCTACGTTGATCATGTACTCTAAAATGAAGCCCCTACCTATCATTACACATTTGAGTACTACGAAGCTTCATGTCGTTTTTTGAGCTACCAGGCTGTACTGGGACTTTTGAACTACCCTGTGTCATAGAACTTATGGCTAATACGTGGACTTTGTACACTTGTTGGATACATATGCAAAATGCTCATTATTTTTAAAAGAGGCAAAATATTTCTCCAATCTTTTCTGTGTTTGTAATACTTTTCATCCTCTTTCCCAAAATGTATATGCCATGTTAGTGATAACTTTCCTTCTTTCACTTTTGCCTTTTTGAAGTTACTTACGTTCGGAAAGAGTGTGAAAAAGAAACCTAACTTCAACCATTTTTACTGCAGGTAATAGGGATACTCCTCCATAAACGTATATGTGAATGTCTCACGCTACGCCGAAGCACTGTCGATAGTTTGGAGGTCTTCCCTTTTATCGCTCTGGCACTGTGCAGATGTTTCTGTAGCATAGTAGTACTGCCAGGTGCATCTAGCGAACATTCTTTTCATCCACTTTTTCAAACTACTGTTATTTCTAAACTATTTAACATATTCCAATAATAATTCAGACTTTTTCTTATATGACTAGCAGAAGCCACAGACCAAATTTCAGCTATATAAAAAAATTTGGGTTACATACCTGGATAATTGGCATGGAATGACCCAGTGAAAATTTACAGCAGACAGATCTGGACACAGTGATAATATACAGCAAAAAAAAAAAAAAAAAAAACCTCTGGCCAGCCAGAAAAGTCAAGTTCCTATGCTACCCATTAACAACAAGAAATAGTTACTTTTGCACAGATAACAGAAGTTTTGTCATGCAGGCACTGATATCAAGTTTATGTAGAGAAAAAAATGCTGCCTTTTAACGCAATTAATACAAATCACTTTACTATTTTTACTAAGTAAAGTTATCGTGAATAACGGCCCAACTGTATTCTCGTTATGTAATCTTGAACACGGTATGCAAAGAACAGTACAAGCTTTAGCCATGCAGAAAATACAGAATTCCATCATTATTCGGAATACCCATGCGACTCTACTAGCTAGTAAATTTCTAAAATCCACAAACACGCATGCTCCATCCGGGATTCGAACCCAGAACCTTAGAAACACTCGGCTGTCACCTCAGACGGCCAATTTATAAGATTAGTTGAGAGTACGGGAATGAGTATTTAAGGTGTTCATTTCTACTGATAGTTAACAATACGTTGCATCTGGTTAGTGCTTTTAACAACTTTACCAGTATCACGTTATCAACATTGGGAAGTCGACCCATTCTGCACATATCTGACAGGTCATGATTTCGATTTTCTGTGCCATTCACAGAACGTGCTCTGTTCAATACAAAGCATTCCATTCCATAATATCCCAAATACTTTCCTTACTTTCATATTATTCAAATATTCATAGGGCAGTATTACCTTTACACATCCTGCAGAAAGTTCCGGTTCGTCGTGCACACGGATATTCACGCACACCACATCACTATGTTCCACTACAGAAGAAACCAATCTAATACGCCACCCAGTTTCAAATCGGTCAAAAGGTAGGTGCACCACAGGTTTGTCAATTTGGAATACGGAAAAAAGTTCTAGATACTTTCTTTACAGCAGATTGCATACTTTTTTTTTTTTTTTTTGTGAAGCCAGTCACCAGAATATTCCGCATTATTTATATATGAGAAAACCGAAAAAAAAAAAACATTCTATGGATGTCGCGGGAGATAAATTGTTACTATACTATAGTTGCCGTTTTCGAGGAGCTTAGAACGCATTGTTATTGTTACGTACTTCTATTCCCACGTCGTGAGTTCGGAAGCTGGAATCCCGCATCAGTCCTTCCTTTGTACTTTTTTCCAGTTATGGGAGAACGTTTAAATTTCGTTAGGAATTTTCAAGTTATTTTAAATCAAAATAACGCATCATTATGGTATTGTACAGCGAACGCAATTTTTTAAATAACGAAGAATAGAATGAAGACAGTAATGTGGAAAAAACAAACTACTGTTTTTTTTTTTTTGTTTTTTTTTTTTCAAAATTGGGACAGCTTTGTGAACAAACCCCATAAAATTAACTGGGTATCCCTCCTAGGAGTGTTTCCGAACTTCATTCCGAACCGTACTTCATTTTGGAGCCGTAAGAGAAAGCACAACGTGAACCTTATCAATAATAATCCTTTGTGACGTAAGCGTTCTTGTGAAAATATTCTGCGTAAAGAATATCGAGACTGTGGGTAGAGCATGTGGTGAATATTAAATTAGTGTAAAAATCTTATACAGGAACTGTGAATTTGAAACTGACTAGTTTGTTTAAATTTGCTGTATAACCCCAAAGTGTTATTTTGAATTAGAGAAACATCTGATGATTTTCAGACAGAAACTACGCGTTTCGAAATGGTTGGAGAAAAGCAAAAAAATTGAAGACTGCTATGGAATGCTAACCATCAAATGGGGATAAATGTAAAATAATTACTCGCTCTAAGCTCCTCAACCACGGAGACTACAATAACGAAGCTTCAATTGGGATAAGTTCATTCACCGTTAGATACACCGAAAGAGTTTCCCAGCGTTTGGGAATTGTGTAGAATGAACTTAATGTAATACTATGCTATATGTGCTTGACGTGCATGCAAACTTTCATGAAAATACGAAATGTCGAAGGGGGCGACTTCTCCTTGAGGACGACCCTAATATTGATTATCTTTTTCATACTTACATTATATTTCAAGAAAAATGCTACAATAGACCCTGGTTATAAAAACATAAATTTCTTTCATTTGAATTTCTTTTTAACGTCTCTTACTTTTCTTTAAATTTTGTGTCATTTTTACAAGTAATTCGCCGGTTTTTCATTTCTGGTCAGTTTTAACCAATGTTTCTTATTTTTAGTAATTAACCATTTGCACTTCAAGTCCTTTTTCAAGTACCGTAAAGTACGTACGGTAGTACTCTCAAATTCCGGTTTCAAGTACGTAAAATTTAATTAACACAACATTCTAGCTCCAAGTGAAACTCTTTCGTACAAATATATTAAAATGCAATTAATTATTTACTGCTGGTGTCCCAAGGAATTCTCAAGAGCCTCCTAAAAGATCCTATGCACATATGTCATTTTTTGTGGAAACTATCTCTAAACTTGAAAGTACAATAAAAACAATACACAGAGTGAATTACCAACTTACCATTAAAGCTGTTACCATTCTAGCAGATGGCACTGCAAATCATATCAGCATTGAATTATATATTCAGTAATTATATAAGCTTCACTGATAATAAAAATACAATATTTCATAGAAAGAAACTAGTATTTAGTGAACTCACCAGCAAACGCGATCACTTAAGACTTTACAAAGCTTTATGCTTCATCTACCTCTAAAACAACATGGAATAGTATCTGAAACGATGATTATACCTGTATTTATTATTTAAAAAAAGTCTTCTGGCTAGCATTTGGTCATATAACAAACATAGCCCTCCTAAATTTTGAAAGGTCAAAATGTCCACATTCAAACGAAAAAATAAAAATATCTTACTGCGGTTCAATTATAATTAGACAGAACAAAGCATTACATGAAGAGTATTTCCTTCAGTAAGTTTCTAAGCATAAGTAAGTACCTCCGTTAAGTACCAGTAACGATTAACTCACCTCCCGTAAAGGACGCAAAGATAGCACCAACTACCATCATACTAACAACTAGCTCCTGCTGGATGCAGCTAAGGGCAAAAGTCTCTTTAAGTTGAAGAAGGGCTCCTGAAATGATGCCAATATCATATCCAAAGAGAATTCCTCCAATAGCTGCAACGCCTGAAGCCACCACCACATAATGCTGGGAGAATCCACCTTCAGGCGTGGTAGTATTTGGCAAAGTATTGGAAGGTAAATGAATCGGCGGCTCTTCAGCGTCATCTTCTCTGTTGTTTATATCATTCAACAGCACCGTGGTATCCTCCTCATCAGACATTTTCTCCCGCACCAAACTATAATTAATTATAGAAGAAATACTTTAAAGATAATTCTTGTTTGATCACAACAAAACAAGTGTTGCCAGCCCCAAAACATGCTGATTTATATTTACTCATATTTTCTCTACAGCATCTAAAAAATATTTATTACACTCATATCTACACAATCTCTTCAGATTCAAAAACCTGATGCACTAACTCAGTTACAACCCAGTGCCTGGGATTTTCATTATTCTCTAGTCCTACGGATAACTTTAATGTCTGTGTGTACGCTCTGTCAAACTAGCCCCCGTTGGGTTATTAATGTTTTTGGTTATGAATTTTCATTATATATCATATACGGTAGTTGAAATTTTCAACAGTTCCTCCATCCAAATATCTGAATCTACTTTTCGATTAAAATCTAGGTACTTCGGAGCGATGAAACCGTTCTTTATATGCTTGAAGTCCAGATAAAACTAGGTTTTGTTATGCTATTACTTTCATTATAGGAGTTGCGTATTCAGAATTATTATTTCTACATGCCACAAAAAATAGATCGAAATTAGCTATAGGGCTAGTATATTTTAGTGACTCATCCTATTTTTATAAATTCAATCAGAATTGCGGGTAAATGTGACCGTGGCACTTTTCTATACTCTATATCTTCCGATAATTTTAATACTGGTGAAAAATAGGATTTATTAAGAAATACGCGCCATCCCCGCCGTCTAGTATTTACGGCTCTTGACTTCGGATAAACCCTGAGGAGAAAGCGCGAGTTCCGAGTCTACCTCAAGTTGACTATCCTGACTTTTCCAGTTTCCTCAAACCCGCTAGATGAATACTGGAATGGTACTGACTCCGGCCGCTTGCTTCTCTCATTCCTTCCCAATGGCCACGGCAAACAGCTAGTTGTAACGTCTGTAGCTTTAAGGCTGTGTAAAGGCCAAAAATGTGTATTTTCAATAACCTTGCAAATATTTGCTATCTTACAATATTAGATATAATCACCATTCTGTTTCTGTAGCACGAATAAAACTGAAAGAGGAAGATGTAGAACGCGTACCTTTCTTTTGAACTAAACAAAAGTGGACAAGAATGCGTAATTTGGTCCATTTTCTTCATTCAAAATTAATTATGTTCAAAGTG
Organism: Lepisma saccharinum; assembly: GCA_022664845.1. Lineage (NCBI taxonomy): Eukaryota > Metazoa > Arthropoda > Insecta > Zygentoma > Lepismatidae > Lepisma > Lepisma saccharinum. The sequence continues at coordinate 18,803 of JAGDQP010009319.1, read as the reverse complement.
TGACAGTGATATATTACTTATGTTCTGTGACTCAGCAGAATTGGTTTCGACTCTGTTAAAAGTGTATGTTACGAACTAAAACGCATTTTTAAGAAAGTATTCGAAATGAACAGCTGGCATAATGCTTGTACAGCAAATACCGAACTAAACTTAGCTTCTAACTTCTGCATTTTGAGTGTCTCGCCATCATTTTTTAAAATCATATATATCTTGAACTGTATGAACAGTATATTCTTTATTTATTCTGTAAGCTTGCTTTTGATATTAGCAAGTATAAATTATAGAGTAAAATGTATTTCCTGGGAGATTAAAATGTTTCCGAAGCGCGGATCAAACTCATGACAGAGTTTCTGCTTATCCTGATCATCTGCACCTGCTACTGACAGGCACAAAAAACAGCTTTCGTTTAATTCAGTGACCACTTTTCGGTTTTTATTAAACACCTGTTTTCTATTCAAATTGTTGTTTTCGCTTTTCCAATCAAACTTCGGTTTTGTTCAGACCGATTGTAGGAAAAATGGAACCGGAAAAAATGGCAGGATGAAAATGTAAGGCGAGAAAATTAGCAAGCAGAAAATGGAAGGATTATATTGCGGAAAGATGGAAAAGTGAAATCGAAAACAGCTCGACACAGTAGTAAGTACGTCTTTCAAAAATCTCAATTCAAAAGGATATTCACTAACACAGACTAAATAACATTATTATTTAGACTATGTTTCTAACATACCTTTGCTTCCAATCCATGTAACTGTCAACATGCAAATACGATTTTACTTGCGATCATTTAACCTGCAGTACTGTTCTTAACAGTTTTCCCTCTTCTTCAGTCACAATAAGTCCGAAATAGTTCAATATTTTCCAACTACACAAACATCTAACATGTAAATGATATTCTTTTATATTTATTTTCCTAGTCAGTGTGTGCTGTTGCTTACTGAACAGTCGTTTGCACACCAATAAGGGGAAGAAGGGCGTATCTGATACTTATACCATGATATAGTTTTACATGCCTTATGCTATTTTTAATGAATATATCTACAGCCTGCTGCATGCTGTTTTCATTAAATAACGTGAAACACATTATGCTTCTTAGTTCCTCCTTGATCTACGGCACTGGTATTTCCAGTACTAGGGTTTCAAACTTTTATGTGCTTACGCGCCAAGAAATCGGAACCTTAGAAATGCTATTCACGGCCTTATCAAGAAAACAGCATTCCTATCTCACGAAAAGAAGCAGGAAAACAGTGTCGTTAAACGTGCTACCGTCATCATTCTGGTATCTTGCTAACAGTTCCACGACAAAAATAGAACAGATGTGTACAATGTTGTTAATGAGCAGCAAAAGAAGTTCTGAATGCACTGTTTCTCTACAAGTATCAAAACATTCACCACTTTCAACAGTATTATCTATGACTTAACAGATAAGATACTGTAGTGTTCAAAACAAATTTTTGTTAATTCCAATAACTTTCATTTCTGTATCTATTGAATTCTATTACATGGTACTGGCCGTTTTCTGTCCGCGTGGTCACGGATTCAAATCCCGTGGAGTCCATTCAACGCAGTGGTTCAAATTTCACACTTTAGAAAAACACATACATATCTAGAAGATGGTCAGTCCATTTACAATGTTAATAACAATTCAATAAATCAATCGGTAGAACAGGCATGTATAGACTGCCCTGTTGGTCTAGTGGTTACCGTCGTTGACTGCTGATCGTCGGGTCCCAGGTTCAAAATTGCCGGCTCTGCCAATGATTTTTTTTTTCCAAAGGAAGAATGTGTGGAACGGTGCCCACCCAGCATCGTGATGCAACTGGGGAGCTTCTGTGAATAAACGAAAGTGTCGATCACAGTAGAGAGCTTCGTCTCTCCTCTCCCAAACCGCCTGGTCAGCGTGGGAGTAGTAGACCAACTCCTTCCTCCGGGAGAGGCCTCATCCAGTAGTGGACTGAATATGGTTGTGAATTATTTACGTGAATATGAATATATGAATGAATATACACAATAAATATATATTGTCGCCTAGGCTATACAAGGTAGGGGTGTTCGGTATTGAGATTTTCATACCGACTTTCGGTATGTCTTAGATACCGACAATTATCGATATACCGATAATACTGAACGATATCAATATACCGAAATACCAAGCAATATCAAAATACCGAAAAACAATGATATTGAACAATATGGAAATAGGGAGAGGGAGACACCTTTGAACACGTTGTTGGGCATATTTAATTTTGCTTCATCACACTCAGAGAATTTGTTCAAAGAGATTAATAACATATGAATTGGAACATACACAGCTCGCCGAAGAAAATGACGTACTTTATTGTCACCTTAAAGCAAGGACAGGAATGGGTGGCTATCGTTCAAAGGTGCCCCTTACGGGGTAGATTTGAACAAGGGTGGGGTAGCTTTGAACGTGGCTGGGGCAGCTTTGGACACATACTTAATTTTGTTACAAAATCATTTAATTTCTTAGTAAATGCTTCTAGATACAAATACAGAAGCAGAAGAAAGTAAACTAGAGTTTTACTTGTCATACAAAGAATATAAACTACGCAGTTGTTAATAAACGTTGAACTAACTTACTTGCTTGTTTCTTTATTGGTGTTATGAGGATTGCATAACTATTATGCTTGTATAACCTTTGAACTTGTACAAATCTTGTTTAAAATGTTATACATAGCCTAATTGAAATGCTTTTACACTGTTGATATGTTGCAATTAATTTTTCTTCTCAACAGTAAGTTTTAACTGCTACCGTGTTCGAATCTACGGCCTCTTCTTGTTCAAAGCTGCCCAGTAGGTCCAATCACGCACATTTTGTTATTATGGGAGAAGGAGAAGGGTTATCAGAAAGCAACAAGGACAATTTAATGCGTGATTCAGTGTAGTTACTTCGTAAGTTAACATACAAAGATATGCTACAGTTCTTTTCTCTCCAGAAGTTTACAATCTCTGAGAGGAATTTTTACTTTGGTATCCACAAATTACATCAAATACCATAATTCGCCAGGTAACGTACAAAAATGGTAAAAACAGATGACAGCTGTGTGTAATGATGTTTGCAATTTATAAATGTTGGACAAAAGAAATTTCGTTTTAAAAAAATAAAAGTTATCTCCACTGTTCTAAGGTGGCCCCCGTACAAATGTTACCCCTCTCCCCTACTCATGGACGTGTGTATTTAGGGGGATTTAGGGGGGTCCATTACACCAGCGCAGAACGTCAATTCTCTGTGTATATATACTACTCCTCACATCTTAACAATCTTCCAGCCCCAGTATCTAGTTACGAAGTCAAGGCACCCCATACATTTCAAGATTTTTATTGAGGAATTTGTTCTGCAACCGTGCAGTTCGCAATAATAGATGTAATTCCTTTTTTCACAAAAACCTTGGGTTAGGTAAACATCGAAATTAAGACAGAAAAATTGACAACCAGCCGGTTGGCAGCAAATGGGTGCAAATGACAATCTTTTAACCTTGCCAGTGTAATAATATATTCTATATTTTGCATAATAATAATAATATAGTGTATACACGAGAGATAAGCAATGAAATGTTGGCGATCTCAAATAAGATTTAAAAAAAAGAAAAAGAAGATTGACATGAGAAAGTTGATTATTCATATTACAGAATACTGTAATGATCATAAACATTAAAGCATTTATATTAACGCACAGACTCATTTAAAATTAAGAAGGAGCACGCATCTTGATAAATTATTGTGCTGTAATAAGGTACTTCAATTTTTTTTTAAGGTCTTTAGGTAACTCAGGCTTAGACCAGATGGATGATGATGGAATGAAGAAAGTGGGAGGAAACGGGAGAACCCCGAGAAAACCCACGCAAACTGTGTTTGTTCACCACAAAGCTCACATGGCATGAGGAGGGTTTGAACCGACGAACCCAAGCACCAGAGGTAAGCACTCTAACCACTGAGCCATCGCGGTCCGCTCTAATCAGATACTGTTTCGGCCTTTCCTGATAATGAAAACACAGTTACTGTAGCTTTGGCGACTTTACGTGGAGTCAATTAACAAAGTCAATAACGTATCAGCAGTTTTAACGATAGGATAAAAACCAGCAGCAAAATGTATCTCCGCAATATGTTTGATGTAATTCGAAAACTGCTGAGTAAAGATATCCGGATATCCGAAACTCAGATCTCCGGGGTTTCGGATATCCGGTCCAATGGATTCGTCCGATTTGAGTCGCAGATTCAAAGACCCAGAATTCGGATTTCGTTATTATTATGCATCTGAAACTACGATGGTAAATTATGAAAGGCCTTGGCTAATACCTTCCCCATCGTCTGCCTAACTCATCCCGGCCCGAGCCAAAGAAAGAAAGGAGAGAGAGATAGAACTGAATTTTTGAATGTTATTTATCGCCTTTAAGCATCTAAGGCTCAGACAGGGATAGGGGAGAGGAAAGGATTCGGGAAGGTGTCGGCCAGAGCTTATACTCAAGGTGCCACCCCGGCATTTGCCTGGTGTGACAGGAAAATCCCTGGAAAACCTCAGGCAGGATGGTCGAACGCTGGGATCGAACTCACAACCTCCCAAACCCTACGCCAACGCTCTACTACTGAGCGACGGCAGCTCGGTGAGAGAGAGCTCTTTGTCTCTCTCTCTTTCCCTTTCCTTCTTCTTCCTTCTCTTCCGAAGAGAGAGATAAGAGAAGAAAGGGCGAGAGAAGAGAGACAGAGACCTGGATGAGGAAGGCAGAGAATGGGGAAGGTATTGGTCAGGGTTTTCCATAATTTACCATAAATAAAGACAGTTTAATTCAATGTATCTGAAACTCGAAAAATATATTTTATGGAAATAGTTGTGTAGTTGGTTGTTACTGTTTTTTGTCCAAACTTAGTTGATTTTTTAACTTCTTTTATTTTGTTTCTAAAATACATGCTTTATTTCTCAAAAGCAAATTACGTAATCTGGAAAAGGAGTTTCGTATTTTTTTTCTCTCTGCATGCTTAAAAGGGAAAAGAGGGCATGTTTTTGTTCTTTCCTTCTAAGAGCGCAATGTTTATTACATAGTGACCGATAACCACGTCAAAGAGCAAAGGGTAGTCACAGTTAGCGATGGGGAGGGCGGGGTATGAAGAGAGAAACAGGTGCTGTCGATTATTTGTTTTCCTTTTGTCACTCCAATATATGTATTATTAACAGACTATTATAGGACTGGTTCCAATGGTGCTATTATTGCAATTCATGTATAACTCAGTAATTTTTCTCTCTTTCTTTGATTCTGTTTTCCCTCTCTCTCTCCTCACAATACTCCAAAATGAAGAGTAAATGAGACCAAAATAAGACTTATCGTTTGCGAGCCGAAAAAATCAGGAAATGTCACGCATTTCAAGATTTATCGCGAGAAGTGAGGAAAATGATTAAATATGAGGTCAGAAGTCAGAAAACAGTACAAAATCTAGCGCTGCGCCAGGAAATTTTCCCTCAGGGGCTCATATCTGTGTGAAGATGCCAGAACATCCTTTTCACAAAACTTTGAAACATATCTCCAAGACAAGCAGGGAATTACCAGGCTCAATGATTTCTATGTTTCCCTTCTTTCGAACAACAACAACAAAACCCTCATAACTGTAGAAAGTGGTAAAGTCGAGTTTGATATTTTCCCACAGAAATGCTACAGTTGAGGGTGGTTTCTCTATCAACAACTCTGCTTTTATTGAAATCCAATGTGAACATACAATAACAGCACACTGGGGAGAGTGCATGATGCTGTTATCAATTGCAAAGGAATCCATAGTATTGTCATAATAAAGAAAATGCTCATATATGCAAGATCTGCTCGGAGGCGATATAAAGATTATCTGGAAAGACAGCGTAATGCTAAGAAAATAGAAGAGAATAATTCTAAAAATAAAGGAAGATCATGAATGAAATAAAGAAACTGGAAGATGAGCAAAAGAAGTTGAGAGAAAAATCTGGAACTGAGCAAGACGAACTTTCTCAGAAAATCAAACTTTTGCGGAAGTCACAAAATTCACGTCTGTTGATATTGTTTAATTATTGTAATAGTCTAATATTCATTGCTTATATTCATAGAATTTATTCATATGTATGTTGTAGTTGTTAGCATTTTCTTTGGGTTGACTTACATAACATGTTCATCACGGAAAATATGTAAATTTGGGTTATTTTAATCAGTACCTTCGCAAAATAAAACTTTGTTTCTGTAACTTTATTGTAAAAGAAGTAAAAAATTATAAAATTTGATACTCAGGTGAGAGATGAGCAGGTATGGGGTTGGTGGAGGCTGCATGTAATATATATATATATATAATACACAGCCATATTCAATCCACTACTGGATGAGGCCTCTCCCGGAGGGAGGAGGTGGTCTACTGCTCCCACGCTGACCAGACGTGTTGGGAGAGGAGAGCCGAAGCCCTCAACTGTGATCGCTACCTCTTTATTCAGGTAGCTCCCCAATTGGCCTAACGACGCTGGGTGGACGCCGCACAGGTAACACCATCTGGAGTACTGCAACGGTCACCCGTCCAAGCACTGACCAGACCCAGAGCTGCTTGACTTCGGTGATCTTACGGGAACCGGTAGACCAGCTCGGCTAGGTGTGTATATATATATAATTGGATAGTCTGAGAGTCAGGAATGTCAGGAAAAATCTGGTCAGGAAAAGTCAGAAAATGTCATGAAATTTAAGTTCACAAATTTTACGCACTGTACGAATTAGGAAAGGCTATGATGATGTATTAATGCCCCAGATATCCGAAACTCAGATCCGGATTGTGATTATACGTCAAGTTTTGGAGCGGGTCTATGCTTGGGACCCGGCCTGACCCGGTGACCCGATTTAGGTCTCTTTACCCGGAGAACAAAGTAAGAGTATTTGATATTTTTTTGCGTTTCAAGGCAGGCCGAGATTGCAGGTGTTACCTCCCAGAGCACGAAAATTACGAAACTGGAGCTCATTATACTCAGACCGGGTCACCAAAACTTACATGGTTTCAGCTCTGCCATGCTATTTCCTCTATATAAGTAATTAGTTGTTTTTTTATTTTTTTTAATTTCAGGGAAATTCAGTATTTCAATATTCCGATATTGTTAAGTATATTGATACTATTCGGTATTTCCCCAGCAAGCCAGGAGACGTACGTCCGACGATGGCATTTGGTCGGCGAAGCTCGGCCGACGTCGGGTTTTGAAAAATCCCGACCAGACGCGGGGTTACACCTCTATGCAGACCCCGACGGCAGCCCGGGAAACGGCCCGACGTCCAATCGCCACGTATGGATCGCGCCGACAAGGCACGTACCCAGAATTTGGTTTCGGGAGGGGTCCAAGGGCTTCTGGGAGGTCCAAGGTGTGTCTAGGCATGAAATGATGTAGTATGTATAATTATGCCTGAAGTTATACTATTTTTTCATAAAACTGTGAGTTTGGGGGGTCCGGACTCCCCGGGCCCACCCCCTAAATACGTTACTGGAGCCGACCATTCCCTGACTTAGCTAGTCGGGCCGCCGTCAGGGTCGGCATTTGGCTTGAAGGGTTGGTATATCGGTATTTTAGGAATATCGATATTTCGGTATGTGTGATACCGAATTTTCAGTATTCCAAAATACTGATACCGATTTCGGTATATCGAAATATGGCATTCCTTTGGGAGGTTGCAAAAGGTATCCTTCTCACTGACTACCTTCTGCCAGGTAAAAATACTGGTGAATACAATGTGCAACTTTCAGACCAACTAAAGGTAAAAATAACAGAATAAAGGCTTAGTTTATCAAAGAAGAATATCATCTTGCATCATGACAATGCTTGCACCCATACAAGTGTCGTTGCAATGGCAAAAATCAATGCGTTAGGGTATAATATGAAGCCACATCCACCTTATTCGTCACTCCATTAGACTTCCATCTCTTCTTGAAGTTGAAATAATACTTTGCCAGACCTCAAGTTTCTTCAGACGAAGAACTTCCAAGCGTCAATGGAGTAGTATCTTGCGTCAGTGGAGTAGTAGTAATGACATAAAAGCTTTAAAACATCGTTTAACCACGTGTAATAGTGTAAAGAGAGACAATGTAGAAAGATAAACACGATTTCCCAGAGATATGCCCATGTCTTGTATTTCATTCCGAGAACTTTTCAAACGACCTTCACATATATTCGTGAAATATATTCAAAAACTATTTTTATATGGGCCAGTCTAGTAACTTTGGACTTCGGCCCGTCACGATTCGCCCATTTACAACCAGTTAAAATCCACACCCATGCCCCTACCGGGACTCGAACCCGGGACCTTCGAGCCGATGGCCTACCGCCACAGACCGCTCAACCACCCGGCCGGCTGAAATACATTCAATACCTCGCTTGCGGTTAAGTGAGAACCCCACTTGGTCATACATTTTAGGTTTTCATCCAGTCCATTCTTCAGTAAATGGAGCGACTGTTGATCTCCCTCCGCCACTACAATAACTAGCTACCAACCTACCTTTAGTGTCAATTTTTCTTACATCCTATTACATATGAAATGTGTGTGGAAAATTGAATATTGAACCTTCTTGACACTTCACGACCTAGAACTTTCTTGAGCTTGAGTTAATGCAATGTCCAAAGTCTCCACTGTGTATAGGTCCCCTAAACCTCTGTTAGTCATTTTAACGTAGGCCCTTGGTCTGGCTCCTGTATGTTAGTGAATCTGTACATCAAGAGGGAAACAATGAGTGATCCAATCAAGAGAATTCTTCACTTGTAATGCGTGATCATACTTTCCCGCATTCAGGATCACACTTTCCCAAACCTCTGAAATAGAGGGGTAAGGATGTTAAGGATATATGTCACAAGCAACACACACTATAATGTTAAATTTGTGCCCATGGAAAAGCCTTAACTTTATGCTACAAAACGAAGTAATTTCAATTTCTCTTGGGATTAAACTCATTGTGCTATTGAAATTTGAAGTTAGTGTTCTCCAATTTTGATTTCAAATTTATTTTCTTTCATTTTTGAACATTGCTTTATTTAAAAATTATTGTTTGTATGGAGCTTATATTGATAAACAGGATGCTTTGTGGTACTTCCCAACTACCAACAATAGTTTCAGATTTTTATCACATCTCAGCAAATTTTTATGGGCCCTGATTATACTTACCCCGTATGACCCTAGTAGCTATTTTAAAATTTTCGTTGAAGAACAAATTTAGTTTACTTCTTTTGTAACTAGACTTTTAGCAAAGCATTTGATTAATAATAATATGGAATATGTCCTACCATGCAAAACATTTCCAATTCAAAGATAAGGTTCCAAATTAACAGAAAGACGAAATTCCCTCTGACTTTCAACACGTAAATACTATTTCACTCGCAATCATTTTAAGGAAATGAGATTTTCCGCTTGCAAATAAATATTCTTTCTATTATCTCTCATACACAGCTACTTCAAAATATTATTTCATGCAGTGAAAAAGATCGGACAGAATACTAGGTGCGTAAATATGAAACCGGAATTTATGTACAGAAAAGACACAGTGATTGGATGACAATGCTAAGAACTATTTTATTCGAAGTATTGGCCATCGCTAGCGATACATTTCTGCCAGCCATCGTTCCGGCAATGTGTGGATGCCAGACCAAAAAAAACTGTGCCTCTTGTGCTGCAAACCAGTCATCAAGCCATTTTCGTACATTTTCGGAAGATGTGAAGCGCTGGTCAACAAGTGCGTGTCCCATGGATGCAAATAAGTGAAAATCGGAAGGCGCCAAGTCTAGCGAGTAAGCCGCATGCGGAAAGATTTCTCAGCCAAACGTCGCAAGTTTCCTTGACCGGTTTTGCTGTGTGGGAGGGTGCATTATCGTGAAGCACAATCACTTTATGTTGTCTTTGGTCATATTCTGGTCGTTTTTCACGCAAAGCTTGATGCAAATCGATCATTTGTTGTTGGTAGCGTTGGGTATTAACGGTTTCGCCAGGTTTCAGCAGTTCATAATAGATCACTCCATTCTGATCCCACCAAACACAAAGCATTGTCTTCCGTCCATAGCGATTTGGTCTTGCAGTCGATGTAGCCGGTTCTCCTGGAGTTACCCATGATCTTTTACGCTTAGGATTCTCGAAATAGATCCACTTTTCGTTACCAGTCACAATTCGATCGAGAAATGATTTCCTTTTGTACCTGGCGAGCACAATTTCGCAACTGGTTTTTCGGTTTTCCTGCTGTCGCTCAGTCAATGCATGTGCAATAAATTTTCCCACCTTCTGAATATTGCCAATGGCATTTAAACGTATGGAAACTGCTTCTCGTGTCACATTTAATTGATCCGCGAGTTGTTGCGTTTGAGCGTCATCCTCATCCAACAAAGCTTGCAATTCGCTGTCTGCAAACTTTTTCGGTGGTATTCCACGTTCTTCATTTCTCACGTCAAAATTTGTAAACCACGCATAGCACTGTGACTTACCTAGAGCATGATCACCGTAAGCTTCGACAAGCATGCGATGCGATTCTGCAGCAGTTTTCTTCAAATGGTAACAAAAAATCAATGCTGTCCGCACATCGTAGTTTGTAGGTACAAATTGCGCCATGTTCAACGCTATTAAACACTACACTGTGACATGAAACTTGTCTGGTTGTGAGTTGCAAATCGTTATCAGCAGTCAAAACAAGCAAGTGGCGCCAAAGACGAAGTTTTAAGGTAACCACAGTAATAGCTAACGCCGTCTATGCACAAATTCCGGTTTCATATTTACACACCTGGTATGTATTAAACTTATGATTTCGGTGTAGAAAATTTTGTTACCATCGTGCTTGCGCCAATTTAGTTCTGGGCTGGATTCACGCAGAATGGTGCGTTTATGTGACAACATGCTTGAAGAGGACTGCCTTCCTCAATCTCTTTTTCCGTAGAAAAGAAGAGAACACGTATTCGATTATTTTGTCTCGATTATGTACGTGTGAAGTTTCATCAAAATCTTTCGTGTTTTTCTGTCACTTTCAGCCGCCGTCTAAAACATAATTCAGGGTGAATTTCGACCCCTCAAACAATTTTTTGTCGCAGACAAGAAAAATATACTTAATTGCTTATTTTTTGTGTACTATGTTTGTTCAAAGTTTCGTTACAATCGTGTTTGCACTAATTTAATTCTGGGTTGGATTCCTAAAAACGGCGTGTTTATGTTACAGCATGATTGAATGAGTCTCCTGTCCCTCATAATCTGAAACCACTTTTTCGCAGAAAAAAACAAAAAACATGTATTCGCCTATTTCACGTCTACTATGTATATGCGAAGTTTCATCCACATTTTGAATGCCTTTCTGTCACTTTTAGTGCCACCTGAAATGTATTTCTGAAGGTATTTCGCCCACTCAAACCATTTTTCCGCAGATACGGAAAAACACTGTTAATTTCTATACGCAAAGTTTCGTGGAAATCGGTGTGTCGGTGTGCATCACCTTGCAGATGTCCCTTGTAATAAAGCAATATTTCAGCTTTATTCCCTTATTACCAGCTAGCCATGACTTTAAATTTCTGCCAAAGAAAGGAAGCATTTATTATAAAGGGAGTATTAAAACAACTTATCAACTTCTGTTGTATTCTCTACTTTCTTCCACACGAACATTATTAACACATTCTACCTTTAATAATAATCTATTATCCCCCTCCCTGTAAGGCACTTATCCTTACCTTATTAAAGAAAGAAGAAAATATAAAGGAAGAAAAACCCAGAAAATTCATTCACGACTTCGCTGCGAAACAAATTAACACAGCATTGCTAAGAATATCTTAAAACTGTATAGGGTTCTATTACTTTTTTTTCTTTTGCAACAGAAGCAAAAAAAAACTGAATAAGACAGAGGAAGGGGGAAGATCACTATATTACCTGTCATACTTTTTTTATATTCTAATTTCGGAGCTTATATGATGAACATTCGAGAGAGCGCTATTCCCGTAAATACCTCAATAAAGGTTTCTTTTCCTATGGCTAGTTAAAAGTTGTTCCTATGACACCTAAAATTTTAATAACTTTTAATTGTAGCCCTGTTAATACAACAGAAGCACGAACTACAACCTTTCTTAAATTTTTTAATACAAGATTTGAATTTAAATTTTATTTATGACCTTTTGGCATCTAAGGCTCAGGCCGGGATAGGGAGGGGAAAGGATGCGGGAAGGTATCGGCCAGGACCTAAGCTGAAGGTACCATCCCGGCATTTGCCTGGTGTGAGTTAGGAAAAGCCCTTAAAACCTCAATCAGGATGGTCGGTTGCTGGGACTTTACAGAACAAAACGTAACACAAAATTACAATAACGATCTATATAAAGTGCGTACACAAAAAGAACTGCGAATACGAGCGAGTGTACCTAACGTCTTATACACCATACACAGTTGCTATGACACATTAAATTGCTGTCAGTAACGTATACATATTAACGAAGCCGAAGAATACAATTATTACAAATATTTATTGTTGCAAAATAGTACTACTAATAATAATAAATAATGTTTTACTGGCCTCTATACATTCTGCTATACATAAAATCGAAGAACGCAGCATTATTAGTGACCGAATCCTGTATTGTCTTTTTCTTTGCAACAGAAGCTTGGAAGGCGAACGAGGGCGACAGATCATTACATCAATAGTTGCATTCATACGAGAGAAAAAGATGATGCTCAGTTGACGTGATATTAATTTTTGCTATTATTACAAGTGATAGCTGTATATAGAACAGTGCCGAAACGGGCTAGTAGCTTCTACAGTATGCAATCAAGAGTTGCAGTCAACACCGTTAAGATTTGCTGATTTACAGAAACGAAAATTAATAGATTCATATTGTGCAATCATAGCTTCACCGGCATTAAAAAGTATTGTAAAAAAATACATGATTTCAAGTGTCAACCATATTTTTTTATTTATTAGAAATTAGCACGGATACAATAAACGCCACTGTACACCGTTCTTATAACAATGTGATCCGTGCAGTGATTCTTGGTGCACGGAAATCTCGGTGCAAAGATAATTTGGACATAGTAATGACTATTAACATAATAATTCTATGACATAAAATTGAATTTTTTATTTTCGTTCTTTAGGCATCTAAGGCTCAGGTCGGGATAGGGGAGGGGAAAGGATTCGAGAAGGTATCGGCCAGGGCCTATGTTGAAGGTGCCATCCCGGCATTTGCCTGGTGATACTGAGGAAAACCCCTGGAAAACCTCAACAAGGATGATCGACTGCTGGGATCGAACCCACGACCTCCCGAATGATACGCCAACGCTCTATCAATGAGCTACGGCGCACAGTGGCCAAAATATGTAATATATGTGGACAATCACAGGTATGTAAATTGTGATGAGCCAAACGGAACTTTACACTAAATACTCTGAAGTTACTGAATCCATAAAAACAGCCGCTTGTAGCTCCCTGCAAAGTAGTTTTTTTGGAGGTTGAAACTGACATAGAAGCAAGTAAACAGGTATAGTAATTATGTTAATACCGTTGTGACTCCAAGAAGATAGTGCTATATCCCAGTCCATTTTTCTTGTGGTAAAATATATATATGAGTATTTAATTACCCTACTTCATGGTTTCGTACAACAATCCATCCTTGCAATATTGTTGCTGAAAATTACATAATATAAACGTCATAAGTAAGGAACTGAAATTTTATGAAATTCTAACTTTCTCTAAGCCTGCAGGTTTTTTTTTTTTCTGTGTGTTTATTCCTATTTTTCTTCAGTGATGTGTTCTATACTTCGTAGAAGCCTGTATGATATATGGATGCATAAACTGACCAAGGATGGAAAGAAAATTAAAATGTTTGCATATATCCTTGCATATTTTAACATTCAAGATGTAGATCCAGAATCAAAAGCCGGAATCATGGGAAAGGTAGGGGATTTTCCCCACAAATTGTAGCCAAGGTGGACCAGAAGCAATCAGCGAAGGAAAGTTTTTTGACAATGGTTGGAAGAATTCCAGAAATATAGTCGTCTCAAAAGCTAAACCAACTTTTCTAACCACGCGCGACTCTGCAGGCATTCAAGTTCTTTTAACCACATCAAAGAAATGTCGTCTTGTCATTCTCTCCAGATGGTATGACCTGCTACTCTCTTACAGTGTTGCACACCAATGAGACAGAAAAAAACAACGAACCGAAGAGCCATAGTTTCTCTTGTATTTAATAATAATAGGGGCTGCCAGTAGACTATCGATTAGCGCACTCATAAGCTGGGCTTCGTGGACTTGATTTTCGGCGTAGACCCAGCGTCGTGATGCGAACTTCGTCGACCTCAGGACATAGGGATTCTATTGTTCATGGGCCAAGAGAGGCTTCCAGTGCGTTGAGGGTCTAATTGGTCGTGCTGGATGGTGGGTCGTGGCTCAAGCATGGGTCACTATGGACGATGGTTCAAGATTGAATTACGGTGTATCGTGGGTTAAGAAAGCGATAGGAGATGGTGGGTCAGGGTGGGTCGTGGGTCACCTATTATTTGATCCAGGCCATTTCTGCACACGAGACGGTGGCTCTGAGTATTAAAATAGGGTATCGATCGTGTTATATATATATATATATATATATATATATATATACACGAGGAGCAGTCAAAAAGTTCCCGGAATTTCGTTGTAACTATTTATTACCATAAAGCAGGTACATACTTAATCGCCTTCAAAATAGGCTCGTTCAGCACACACACACACTTGTTCCACCGCTCCTTCCATTGGTGGAAACAACATTGAAAGTCCTGTTTTGGTATCTTCCGAAGCTCAGCCGTCGCGTTTGTTGATGTCTTCGACGGTGGCAGAACGGTTACCTTTGAGGCCCTTTTTGATCTTGGGGAAGAGCCAGAAATCTGCCGGTGCCAAATCCGGTGAGTAGGGAGGCTGGTAGAGCAGTGTAATGTTAGTTTCTGCGAGCCATGTCCTCACAACAAGCGATGTGTGGGAGAGAGCATTGTCGTGATGCAGTGTCCATCCCCCTTGCCATTTCGTGGAATGTTTTCGTCAGATTTCCCCCCCCCCCTCAGTCGTTTCAAAACCTGCACGTAGAAAGGGCCGTTAACAGTTTGTGAAGGTGGTACAAATTCATGGTGCACCACACCTTCGTTGTCGAAAAACGAGATGAGCATCATCTTTGTTTTGGATTTGACATGACGTACTTTCTTTGGTCGAGGAGAGGACGTTGTGTGCCATTCTGATGACTGCCGTTTTTGCTCCGGGTCGCACGCGTACACCCAGGTCTCATCACCAGTTATGATTGTTTCAATAAACGTCGGGTCCTCTGTGCTTTTTTTCAAAACATTCGACCGCAGTCAACACACGTGTTTACAGTTGATCCGGAGTCAGCAAATTATTCCTGAAGTAACCGCGGAAGTAAATTTACAGTCATTGATAGATCACGCAACGAAGAGATTTTGTGAAATGCAGCAGAATGTGCTTACCCAATACAAACATGTTAAATAATATTGAACTCACAAAAGTGGGACTGCGATGGGAGTTCGTGATTCATACAGCCAGTACAAACACCAATTTAGTAAGGAACCCACTGAAGGAGAGAAAATAACCAATACAGACAGTCTCATGTTTGTCATTATCATTTGTGCCCCTCTAATTATCTAACTCCATTACAGAGAATACAAAAATTATTCTGTTATAACAATACTCAGCAAGTACGAAGTGTTGTCGACCAATTAATTACTAAAATCCGAGTGCACAGAATTAATAAAACCTGAGAAAGAAAATGTTGTAAAACAAATAACTGTTCATGGGACAGTTTTCTGTGGGGCCAAAATTACTACTTACTATGTTAGATAGTAAAATCCGTTATTCACTTATGGATGCTTTATCAAAAAAAAAAAAAAAAAAAAAAAAAAAAAAGATGCTGCCCCAAAGACATAACATTCTCTCAAAGTTTTCCTAAAAAATGGACAATCCTGAAGGTTATCAATATGGTTGAACATTGCTTCATACTAAGATTCGCTGCTTTGAAGGCCTGATGGAAATGGCATACTGCTTAGATACTAGAAAATGGCCACTTCGCGAAGAAGATAAAGAGATAATGATGAACATGACCATTCAGATGATATTTTAAGTGATTTTGATAGCGGTTAGGTTGTAGGTACACCCTATTCCAAAAAGGATGACCGCATTTATTAGTGCATTTTTCAGCTGAAAATTCTCTAAGTCCAACTTCGGGTATCTTCGGAAACTGTAAACCAAATGCCAGGTTCGAGCCCCCAAAGGTGAATCTTCGCAATTAGGAAACGTTAGTATGGATGTTTTACTTCTTCTAAGTGCAAAAAGATATGTCAAAATGTTATTAAGTGTAGAAAAAAGTAACATTCATTGTAATACATAATGATACAGTATTTCGAAACTATGCATACATGTGATAGTTTTGTCACCTACTTTTCCATACGTAAAAGAACATTTCCAAAGAAAGCAAAGACAGTAAACATAGTTCTCGCATTCATAGTACAATGAACAAGACAAAGGAGAAAACATCAACATTTCCAACCGGTATGAATGCCATTGTCTTGGACACCGAAAATTCAGTTATGTTTCCTCCAAACGAGTTCTCTAAGAAAGAGGTAGGTACACGTGTTCATGTTAGCTCAGTGGTAGAGTGCGTGGCTTCTAATCCTGAGGTCCTCGGTTCGAATCCCGTTCTGGAAAATTATTTTTATGTAATGATACATTCCTCAAAGCATGAATAATTAGATAACATAATAATAATCAGTTTTATATGTATTCATACAAGCATTTCAGGAGATAAGTAATTATTATGTTTAAAATATAACATCAGAGAAGTGGTGGGTGTTGACAACGTCGGTGAAACATTAAATACAAATTAAGTAAATCGTCTAATAACAATATGTAAGTGTGTGTAGTGTATCTGTCTGCCGCTAGTAGACATAGGGAAGTTATTTCTGAATATTTTCATTACAGCATGGTATTTACGTTCTTAAAGATAGTACTATAATCGCTAAATATGAGACATATCAGATCTGGCGTTTATTTCATTCGCTGCTAAAGTTGTGGATTATTATATATGCACTTTATTTGTCTAATGGGTGATCACAGCTATGCAGAGTAAAATAAACTATTTATTGTATAATTTGAATAAAGCGGTTTGTTCTAATCTTTTGAAATTATTAGCACTCCTCCTCACACGTTACGCCAGAAACTGAAACATATGTAACTGGGTCATTCCATGACAAATCATTAAATTTTAGAACAATTGGTTGCATCACCATTGTAGGAAAAAAAAAAATCGTATCTGGGTTCCTACATAACTGAAGATATCATAACCACTTTTGAAAGAAATGTTATTCCCTAATTTCTCGCGGGGCGACCATATTTCCAAAATGGCGGGTGATTTTTACTCCCGTAGACACGTACGAAAATCGGAATATCTCAAAAACCAGAAGAGCTAGAGAGCTTAATCAGAAACAGTTGTGTAGCTCTTGAAGTGTACTTTGAACATATAGCATCACCTTTTCTGAAAATTAATTTCTTTATTCTAATAATTAGGATGAAAAATAAGTAACAAATTGTGTAAAATTTTATATTTAACAAATTTCTTGGGGTGAAGGGACTGAATAAAATGCTGCAAAAATTTGTAGTATTCAGACATACCAACCAAGTGTATGCACGCATAAAATCATGGTCCTGAATCACTCCTTCTCTTCTACGGGGGTTCAAACATGGTCCTTTGCGAAAAATGCCGGATTTCGAGCTTAAATGTCCGAAAACCTTTTGCAAAAAGACACTTCAGGAAGTCAGAAATGGATGTAGTCACACAGACACTACAGGTGACTTTAAGCCCGGAGTTCTGGAGGTTTGTTCATCATTACAAAGAATTTCTCGAAAATAAACCTTCATAACAAATGCAACTACAAGAAAACTCCTGTTTTTGAACCAGGATTACTGTAACTTTTTCTAGATTCAGAGGATCATCAAAATATCGTGATTGTACTACTATTATCGAATGCAGCTCGATGTTTCCAACTATACATAAAACTGAAATTTTAAGATTTTATTCAGCCGTTTTTAGTAACATGAAATATCACTAAATTTGTTGTGGTAATAATAATGTAATGCAATATTTATTAATGTTCTACGAACAGCATGGTGCCAATACAGCACTAAGTCATACAAGATACATATACAGATAGCAGATAGATATACAGCTAAACAGCTAAACAAGCAGGTGTTAAATATAGAAGTTTGATAGTAATACAATTATTTTACGCAATAGTTGTTGATTAAACGTTTAACAAAATACAATAATTCTCAGAATCAGTCAATAATTTATGATGCCTTGTTCTGTACAAGGGATCAACTAATTTAAAATTTTCCCACTATGCTCTCAATTTGAATTGTATTTATAACGTTTAGGCCAAGATACGGGAGGAGACAGGATACGGGAAGGTGTCGGAATAGGGCTTATGCTGTAGGTGCCATCCCAGCAATTGCCTGGTGTGACTTAGGAAAACAGTGGAAAAACTTCGATCAGGATGGTCGACGGATGGGATTGAACCCACGGCGTCCCGAATGCTATGCCAACGCTCTACCACTGACCCACGGCCTCGGTCAATGTTCTAAAGATTCCAGATTAAAAATTTTACGTTAGTACCGTACTCATAATGTTTTGAGAATAAGGCAATTTGAATTTATAACAATATCCTGAAAAGGCAATAACATATATATTATATTCAGCCGTTTTCTATCCACTGCTGGATGAAGGCATCCCCCTTTTCTTTCCACATATCTCGGTCTGCTGCTATCCTCATCCATGTAGCTCC